>JAECUM010003655.1:0-77255 GCA_016617855.1 Megalonaias nervosa | reverse complement strand
CTGCTTTAATGAACATGGTACAATATAGCGGCGGAAGGAGACAATGTCACAATATGAACATTTTAGGCCTTTGTTAAGGCTGTTTCCGTGTGTTCTTTTAGTTAAGAATATATTTGACAGCTCTATGTTAAATCAATTAAGAATATATCTGACAGCTTTGTGTTGAATTATGTAAGAATGTATCTGACAGCCCTATGTTGCTTTATATATGTTAAATGCGCTTGAACTTTGTCCATAATTTGGGATAGAGTATTTGTGTGTAGCAGCAGCAGGGAGGGCGAATCCTACAACATTTTCAATTAGAGATTTCGCTGAAAAATAAAGCTTCCTACGGAGATGAAAATACAAGGTCAATAACGTCAAACCGAAGGCTCTAACCGACCAGAAACTTTTCTATTTGGGTTAGCTTACTTTTGTTACTTTATTTTTGACATTTGTGTTTTCTTTTTTTTTATGGCGTGTTTGTTTACTTACCTGTGCACTTACACTTTGTCGTCGCCCTCCCTGCTGCTGTGTTTCTCAGTCAAAAATTTTATCGAGACCTATACGATATTGTGACCGAAGATCATGTAAATTTATCGTGATAAATCCGTGTGGGGTAGCTTGCGCTTTTGAGAAGAAATTTTGAATATAATCATATCCATATCCCCTGAACACCAAGTCTTATGAATGTTTCGCAGAGTATGCGTATCCATTCCATTAAGCACAACTAAAATATTGCAGTTATCTCTGATCAATTTAAGTAATTGTGTATATTGCTGAGTAACATAAATCACGTCTGTATTTTTGTGTCTGCCTCAGGAAAATATCCGAGCTGGATTTGATTGTTTGTCTAGCATCACATCATCATATACTACGAGATTATTAATACGTCCGTCGAGATCATCCACAGATGGAGCTTCATCAATATTGGTGATAAAATCAACAATATCATTATCATCTTCATCTTCATCTTCTTCATTAAAATCTTTAAGCACATCGTAGCATCGCTGATCATCTACGGATGGTGCCACTAAATACAACTTATCCCACTTTAACAATCTCATTATCAGATAAGCAATAATTGTGTCTTACCAGACCTAGATGGACCTTATAATTGCTCTGATAGAATTTGGTAATGCTGCATGATGCTTGATTGGCTCTTGCTTTCGTGTCGCTGAGAAATCAATGACGTCCATGTTGTACAAATATAGTAAATAATATGAATTTATATTGTGTTCGATGCAGAGCATCCACCACCACAAGTGGATTGACAACAATAATAACAAAAAATAATAAGCTTGCGCTTACAGGCAAGTGTGTAAAATGTGATACAAGCAAATACAGAAGATAGGTGGTGATGTCGCTGCTTCACTGGGAAAATTACCAAGAACTACATGGGCTAAATACCCAGGAGAAAAAAGATCTTCCTGGATATAATTATTGTGGTCCTGGAACCCGACTTGATATCCGACTTGACGAACGAGACTAACCAAGATCTGGAGAGTGTCCAATAAATGCGATTGATCAAGCATGCCACGTCCATGATGTTGCGTATTAAAATAAAAGATATACGACAGCGACATATTGCAGATGTGAAGTTGATTCATTCGTTAAATTATATAAAAAAGAAATCTCTCAGAGAAAAACTCTCTAGCTTCCTAGTAAAATCTGCGATGAAAGGTAAACTAATGCTAGGGGCTGGTAATTAATCATAGATAACTATTATAATGGAATCGATTTATTATAGCCCAAGAGGATATTGGAGGGGAGAGCAGCAATTAGTAAACTTGCTGATGAAGCAGGTGTCGCACGTTCTGTTGCTGCAAATTGGTTAGTACAACAGGCAATATGACAAATTTATCTACCACCACCTAAAACAATTCAGTACGCACATTTTAATGTCCGTGCTCCAAATGAAGTTCATCAGGCAGATATTTTGTTTTTACCACATGATACTATTAAAACACGTAGACGTCAATCGCGCACATACAAATATGCGTTAACTGTCGTTGACGTTGCAAGTAGATATAAAGAAGCAGAACCACTATCAATAAAAACAGCAACTGAAGTTGCATCTGCTTTTGAAAGAATTTATCAACGAGGACCTTTGCGATGGCCACAGCTACTACAGGCTGATTCTGGCAAAGAATTTCTTGGTCCAGTATTATCTCTGATGAAAAAACATAATGTCAAAATCAGACGAGGACATACCGCAATTCATCGCGATCAGGCAATTGTTGAACGATTTAATCGAACACTTGCTGAGCGGTTATTTGGATATCAATATACGAAGGAAATATCCACAGATACAAGATCTCGTGAATGGGTTGCAAGACTACCAAGTGCGATTGCTGTGTTAAATAATGAAATTACTTGTGCAACGTCTATGAAATCCATCAGCGCGATCACAAAATAAACATACAAATACAAGACGTGACTCTTCCTCAAAACAACCAGTATTAGGTAATGTAACTGTAAGATATTTATATGAACCCGGTGAACTTGAAGGGGGTAAAAAAGAGCAACTGATCCTACTTGGAGTGTGACCACAAATAAAATTTCCAGTGTGGTAAGATCCACGGGTAGACCTGCAATCTACAGATTACATTCAATTGCTCCTCAGCGTGGATTTGTACGCGAACAATTGCAAGTAATTCCTGAGGATACACAATTACCACCGTCTTCACTTCTGTGAAAGCAGAACACTAGCTCCTCGACGTCGACTACACTCAAGACATGTCAACATCGCATTTTCGCGTGTGTGACCGAGAGTACTATTAATTCTATCCACGTTGAATTGTTTTGGATTATTATTCGAATGCTGCCATAACATTACCGTGTTACAGATCGCACAATGATTATTCTGTCGTTGTTTCAATGTCAAGATAAATTCAATATCAAGATCAAAGTCACGTTTACTTTTCTTGTCAGATCGCTGATAACCAACTAATTTTTTCTTGACAAACTTCATTGTTAACTACATCATCGTAATTGCTATTTGTGGTTTCCTGAGTCATTGCGTAATCCATGATAACCCTTCGTAGCTGAGACATTCTTCTAACTCTCAAAACTGCTAGATAAACAAAATTCGACCATTCAATCCTATCATCGACAATCCAGATATTTGTATCAGAAATTGTTAATCCCTGTGACGAATGAATCGTTGCAGCATATCCTAGAGTCCACGGAGTTTTGTCCATCGTTAATGCGCTCTCAGCAGCACTCACAGGAATAACAAAAATATCATTAAGAACTAGTTTTTGTTTCTCATTAATTCCAGGAATCTCAACTTCAATATTTTGTTTGCGTGTGTCTGCTGGTCGATAACACAATGGAACAGGCAGATCTAAAAACTTTTCTCTATGTAACAAAAATATTTCTTGCTGAAGTGTATAACGAATTATCTTCCTAGTTGCAACTATCAAATCAGCAGGCCTCCACAAATTCCAAACATCATTCATCGTGGTCTCTGGAACTACTTTACGCATTATCTCACATTGAATCTTGTCCGGCTGCAGTCTGATTAACCTTTTGAACTCTTTCAGTGGTTCATCAATAGCTCTATGATCATCAGTTATCTCCTCATAATAATCTACGAACTTTTTCAACCATTCATGCGGAGATGATCCAACAATAGGTGGTGGTTGACCATGATCACCACACATGATAACAGCAGTATTTTTCGTCAATAACCGATCAAGAAATATTTTTAATACCTCCACAGACACTGTACATATCTCATCCCAGATAATAATCTTAGGGATATATTTCTCACCCATTCGCTCCGGAGTCCATGTATCTCCCTTCCATCGGAAGAAGCTGTGATAAGTATGAGATTTAACTCCTCGTTCGTTCATTTCTCTGGCGAGTCTATGTGTGGGTGTCAAAACAACCATATCAAAATTCCGAAATAATTCAATCGCACGTGTTGTTTTACCAGAACCTCCCGGTCCATTGAGATATTAGTCTTAATTCTGGCCAAGGGATCATATACCGATGGAGACCATGAAAGTTTTGACATCTGTTTTATTTTTTTATAAATATATTTCCTTAGATTCAACGTCGACAGATTCAGATAACTAAGAATCATTTCTCGTTTTATTCTCCATTCGCCGCATGATGCATCAGAGCCGATATGTAATTGTTTTAGCAATCCCGCGTAATTTTTATTGATACAAAATGAATCTCTAGCGACTCTAACCGCGGTATCAGAAAATCTGTTTATCTTCGATAATAAATTTATCGAAACGTACGCGAGCATCGAAGATCTTAAATGAGTAAACTGTGGTGAGTCACCATCAGTGTAGCTGACAATTGTACCTAATTTAGTTCCGTCCAATAAATTAACATTACTCCGATTTATAAATGTGCTTCTCTCCATTGTATCAGCAATTATAAAATCGAGTTCAGCTTCGTCGATAATTAATCTACAACAATGTCGTTTATGATCATATGATCCTCCTTGTGTAAATTTACCAATTATTTTCCTTCCAAGATCTTTTGCGAGTTTGTTCTTAAAATCAGTTATATCAGGATTTTCATCATCAGAATACTCTCTTATGTTGTGGCAACCAAACTTGTTTCTGAGGACAATATGATATAATTGCTTCATTTACACTTAACGATATCAATATTTTTACATCAAGCATATATCGTAATAAAACTAATGGGGCCCAACCGCGTTCGCTAAAATGTTTTCCAAACCAAACAGCGACAATCGGATGAAGGTTTTACGGTGCAAACTCGAATGACTCAATACATGCAAATCCAGTTTAGTCAAAATCTGGTAAGGGTCCATTTATCGCAACTCTGGTCATCTCGTGTGTTGGATGTCCAAATCTTTTGAAATACTCAGAACACTCACCCATCCCAAGAAACTTCCAGGATAACATGCAACCATATCAACCGAGATAACATCTTTATAATCGTATTTAGTATTCCATAATCTGCCGTGTCCGTATTTGATACAACTTGGACAGCTTCAATAAATCCCAATCGTGTTGGTTTCCATAAATTTTTCTTCTGAGCAGCGTGGGCAGCAACGGTAAAACAATTAATTCTTTATGTAATTTACGAGCTATTACACAGAATAAGAATTGCAAGTTTGGTGGTACTGGTAAACACACACACAAAAAAAGATTACAAGGAGGGTTGTTAAATCGAAAAAATAATATTTCAATCAATGAATGCAGCTGGAAAATATTTTGATATTTGCATACCTTCAGTTCAACGTACCGCAAATAAAATATATAAATCGGCGTATTCAAAGAAATATAACAAATTCTAATTTTTCAGTATCTCCCTATAGTGTCAGATACAGACACTGACAAACCCGAATTTTTTAAACTCGATTTTGAATTTTGTTGTACTTGTATGTAAAAATACTCCGGATGAAGAAAGATAACTCCGTCAAGCAAAGCTCTCTCCGGTAGAGTAATTAAACAGTTGCCCCGTTTGTTGCTGCGTAATATTATACGACTGCCGCGATTGTTCTTTTTTTCTGTTTCTCCACTGCGTGCAATCCAGGTAAGTTATTTTTAGATCTTACATGTAAGATAATTGTACAGATCTACATGTACTTTAACTCCCGGATGACATCCTGCAGAAATATATGTGCGACTATTAAATGCAGATATTTAATACGGTGTGTTTGAAAAATTGAAATAAATCCACACTGCAGTTTACAACAATTGTGATTTATTCAGTATACTGATCATTTGTTGGAATTGCCCGTTAGGTAACTTCAGTAAGTCACGCCCCGCTTGCGTGTGCATATAGGTAAGTTATTTTTAGATCTTTCAGGTAAGATAGCTGTATAGACCTACATGTACTTTAACTCCCGGATGACATCCGGCAGAAATGTATGTGCGATTATTAAATGCAGATATTTTTATTAAATGCAGATTTTATATAGTGTGTTTGGAAATTGAAATAAATCCACGCTGCAGTTTACAATAATTGGGATTTATTCAATATACTGTTCGCATATAGATTGTCTGTTTATCCAGCATAGGTAACTTCATAATAATTTCTGAAACATATATTTGTAAGGGTGGGTCCGTGGTACAGTGCTAGAGTGGCGGATTCTTATGCTCGAGGTATGGCGTTCCAAATCTGTGACTGACACATTGTCCACGGTGGCGAATATTTCGCAGTTTTTCATAATATAGTGGGGGCTCCAGCCCCAAGGGATTTCATGTACACCTTCTCACCACGTGAAACACGGGTTTGATATTGGGAGGTGTACATTAAATTGAAATTGGAGCTCCCAAAATAAACAGTAGCGTGATGTAGCTCTCAATCTCACTGAAGGGTACCCCACAGAAGGACATTCAGAAAGTATGTCGTCAGAAAGAAAATCATGAAGGGTGCCCAATACGAACCATAAGAAAGGCATCAATGAAGGGACCCTATGGAACGGAAAATACTGGCAAATGAATAAATGAAGGGACCCCGTGGAATGATAACCTCTCATCATTGCTACTGTTTATTTTTTTTTTATTCTAATACTGATTCTGATTTATTTTTATATTTATATTTTTATTCGGGTACTGACACAATTAAAAACCAAGGAGGTACTTCGAGGTTAAATGAACATAAGATATATCCATGTTGTGCCTGCCTGGATTTTTCAGTATCTACTTCATAGCTGCCATCGATTGCATCACACACCAAATTAACTGCGATCGTTGATGTGATCGTCACAACACCTGGTGATATATGACGACCTCCACAGTATGGATCATTGTTGTGTTTGAGAATAATCTCCGGAGGGGATATTTTTCTCCACGCGTCTACGATCTTTGGAAAGTATTCATCGACAATATCATTGACTGATTTTCTTAAAATATCAGAGTTATATTCCGGTATTACAAATGTTAGTAATTGTTCTTCTCTTATTTTAAAATGATAGAAATAATTGTTTAATATTTACTTTTAGTGGTGGGTGAACAGGTGGCCAATATTCACTTGCCACGAAATTTACATACTCGACGATGATTTTGTTGAAATATTTGCGGTCTGATGCAACTTTTTTAAAATGTTGCATAGTTTCAATGATCTGTTGCTTTACATCATCATTGTAATATTGTGTTACTTTGAAAAATAAATTTTGTAGATTATCGCTTTCTCGCTTGTGTTCGGACTTAATGTTATTGGAAAAATACAAATAAATCTCAACGCGGAAGACCATATTTCCTTTATTTTTGTCAAACCTATATATAAAGGAAAGACTAAATTTAGTAACCTTTTCACCAGTAGACGTGATAAAAGTTTCTGTTGTACTCGTCATTCCGCCATGCGTCCATGGATAACCTCTTCGATACTCTGGAAACTTTAAAAATATTATTTTATCTGTGGTAAAATCAACTCGTTGAGGTTCTGGTGGTCCTTGATAAACAGGTGCTACCTCTGGCCATCTTAATACGGCTCTGATCGATGCTTGATATATATCTACAGCGTAGTCGGATGTTGATAGTTCTATCTCAGCTGATAATGTTGGCTCATGAACCGTAACATCGATTTTAGATTCTTTACCTGTGATAGATTTAGTCCTGCCTTGAAGTTCACTATTAATCTGTTCTATTTGATAACTGCCCGTAGGAATACCAACAACTTGCCAATCGGGGGTTCCATCGGGTTTAATTTTATACGAAAACACTAATGAGTTATTTGCGGGCAACCCACCGAATGACTTTGATCTAATATTTGGCCAGCTGTAACATACTCGCAATTGTGCTAACGCTATTTCTTTGGCTGGAATTGCCGTTGGAAAGATAACGTCGAATTCAGAATTAGCTGAGCTCGTTAATATCATCGTGGTTGTTGGCGCTGTTGTATTAGCGACGATTTGTTGTAGTAACTGTCACGATCTTTGATCGTTTGATGACATAATTATTCTTTACTTCCTGATTTAAATTAAGGTGACTCTGTCTTTGTCGGAGATGATGGGTTTGATTTCCAGTTGCCAAACCAGAGGTGTCGTGGTAAACCCCTGATTTGTAAATCAGGAGTATTTCTGCGAATTTCTGATCTGATATTATTCCATCAATGAGCCCTGATGATATCAGCGTGTGCGTGTGTTGCCGCTGATAGCAATATTGTATATTCGTGTAATTTATCAGCCGCACAATTAGATATTTTTTTGCGATTATATTAAGAATACCAGCAACACCATCTACACCTGTAATACCAGCTCCTATTACTGGTGATATTATGTATGAAGCTGATAATGATCCGATTATAGTTGCTGTTCCAGCAAAGACCGCGGATGCAGAATAAACAATTATATCAATAGCAACGATACGTCTGCGGTATTTATTTATTTTTACTGTGTACTCATCAATGATATTTTTCAGTTGGGTCTGCAACAAACACACTTGCTCGTATCTGAAACGTAGCGCTCTAACACAATCAATCGATTGGTTCATTATATAATTTAGGTAGGTGGTAGTTCAGCGACTAATTCAAGACACCAATAATAAATCAAGCCGAGATTTTGTTTCGTCGGATTCCACCACGAATGTTTCCTCTTCGTCGCACTCCAACACTAATGATATAGATCCGGAGGATCCACTAATTGGTGAAAGTGTTGTATTTATTGTAAATGTTGTAGCGCCGAGTATTGAAAATCTGTATATACCTCCAACCTTAACACGATGTTTGATGGATTTATTGAGTGGTTCCCATAATGCTTTTCCAGAAGCTACTGCGTTTACAGGAACTGTATGATCGGTAATCACTTTGACGTCATCGGTAATCTTTTTTTATTTGGGAGAGTTTAATGTCGACGACAGCTAGACTTCCAAAAAATTCATTAATGACTCTATTTGTGTTTCTACGAAAATTCAAAAACATTTGTACGTGAGTAGTATAATGAGATCTAAATGTGGTCATTCCATCATTGATTGTCATCAGCGAAGTCATCATAGGAATGTTGCTATTATCGACATATTTTTTTGTTTTTTTTTTGTTGAAGCGTCATCATTTGATTCTGGTTCTCTTAGACCAGTAATTTTATTATTAGCCATATTGAGAGAACCAGTCATTGTATCACCGGCAGATAACAAACCATCATCGATCTCAGTTCTGATCGTGTTGTTGTTGCTGTCTACGTATCTTTTTGTTGCCATATAATCGTCTGATTTTGGTTCTTTCACATTAATAATTGTATTTTTACTCATGTTGAGATCGCCATACATAATATCTAAGATTCTTCTGATGCGTCCAGCAATCTCTCCCATAAGTGTTAAGACTGATTCCTCCGAGATTTTACTTTTACCGTTCTTAGTAAATACCGCTAAGTTATTTTTCGGCTGCATCTGGAACTTGCATAATAATATCTGTCAATGGGGTATTACTAGTTTTTAATCGTTCTTGTTGATCCTGAAAAACAACTTCATTTTGGTCCAAATCTACGAGACGTAAAAGATTATATATCTCGTGTCTGACATTATCAAGTATTGCATACTTGGATAAGTCACCTTGCTGAGTTTTACTCAGGCGAGAAGATCTTCCGAAAATATCTACCATTGTATATTCACTAAGACCCGTTTAAAACGACAGTGGATGACTATATCGTCTGGTGGTATACTCGTGCACGACTTTATGATGTGGTGTCGTTGATGATGACACAGCGTCGAGAACAGCAATTACTTCACGGCCACATATTGGCGGATCAGTTATTGTTTGTGTTGGTAATGTTGAATACCATACGGGAGTTTGCACTCCGCTGACATATTTTAAAAATTCCTTCGGTGGTGCCAGTCCATACGAATCAAAATAAATAATTCCACGCGGATCAATCGCGTATGCAGCCCAACGAGTATCTGGACCAGAAATTCTATCGAGATTGATGATACCGGTCTCACCACGATTTGGTTGTTTTGGTAATTGATCACGCATAAAAACACCTCTGAAGTCTTTGATATCTAATCGCTCAGCAGCATCAAGTAAATCAAAATTGGACATGAGAAGTATCAACGATGTGTCCCGGGAAGTCTTAGACCTTTTCCATACCATGAATGAGGAGTTCCTGGCAGTCTTAGACCTTTCCCTTTTTCTGGAAGTTTTTATTCCTTTTCCTGTTGCTTTCTTTAATGTCATCCCAGCGGCAGTTCCAACAGCACCAAGTGCAGCTGCTTTTCCAACAGCTGGAGCTTCAGCAGCTATCAACGCTGGTATAGTTGCAAGAAGTGGAAATATACCACCCGTCTTGACAATGTCGCTAATGGCACCCGCAGACAGATCAAGTCGTACGCCGGTCTTTCACCGTTTGGCGTCATTGAAGTGCCTGAGTTGACGTTCTGTCAGTGATAGTTTATTTGGACCACCTGCGATCTGTGCTGATTTCAGTAATATTTTTATTCCCGAATTCTATTTTGATACTGATTGTAGCTTTTTAATCTGACCAGGAGTCAGAGTAACATTAACGCGATGATATGGCATTTTAATATCATAAGTAATTTAATTACATGTTTGGAAAACACTTACATGTTTTCTACTGGGGCATCAATGACTCTCATTCGTCCACCAACACCTTCAAGCAACATTGTTTTATCTGAGACTATAACAGCGATTGCTCTGTAATTAGCAATTGCTCCTCTTGCCACACGAGCTCGAAAGTGTATATCAACGACAGATTGCCGAACAAAATCCAATGTTCCAGTGAGAAATAATAGATCGGATATAGCGTTGTAAAATCTAGTTGTGATATTTGTAGACCAGAATCAATATTTTTATCACGTCTCATGAATGTCATCAAACGATGATATGCACGTGCAACGTGATTATTTTCAAAATTTAATAATATATCTTCGGATGGTTCTTGATGTCCATTTATTCTCAGTGAAACTTCAGTAACACCAAGTTTGCTAAATATCATTATATTATGTGTTTGTAAGTTTACTCGTGCAGCATCTTGGAAAGCAACAAATATATATCTCGGTGCAGAGATACCTTGCTGTGATGCTATCTGACTTGTGAAGAAACCATTAATGGTACTTTGAACACTATCTGTGGTCATCGTCAACCATGATAATGTTGATTTGCCGCCGCTGTCCGTAAAAGAAAGTAGCCGTTGTTCTTCGATTAGTGATGGAGTCATTGTTGGCATCCACAATGAAAGTGTTGTTAGTATTACTTTACCAGCATCAACAACAGCAGCCGGTCGCCAGGTTGCATCATCGTCGGTAGGTTTTCTCACAAGGACGATTGTCTGCTTGGCTCCGAAAATAACCTTTCTGACATTTCTGCAAAATCCAAAGATATGTGATAGTGGAATTGCACATGAAAATCGTCTACTTCCACCTTTCAGCATTGATCGACGTGCTGCGAATCCTAAGTTGAATTCTGGATTAGCACCATCAACCACCGGCCACACATCAGCGTCAGCGTTGTCGGCATCGTTTCTTGGTCGTCTTATTTTATACGGTATGTTGTTAGGGTGGTTAGAAGTATCCCTCGCGAACATCATTGACAGACCAGCTGATCTTGAATAATCGTCGCTGTATCTTGCAAGGCCAAGTATCGTCGTGGCAACGTCGGCGTCTTTCTGAATTGCTTCAATATTTCTTTCGCGATAATATACGTAGCACTGTCGAACAACGCCATAAAGCCATTATTAACAAAACCAACACTAATATCAGCTCCATATTCAGTATCATCTGTTTTTAACATTTCACCTTCTACTTCAATAAATGCTTCCTCGGGTAAGAAATATCTGCTTGTATCCTGAACTTGCACCTCAATTCGCCCACGCTGATTTGGCTGTCGTGTGTCATAAGAATAATATTGATAATCACGTATTGATTCATCTTTGAGAATTGGTGCGTCCATGTCGAGTGCGGTACACGCTTGAACATTTTATTATATTTGTTATCGTCTAACACGAAGACCACTTCCTGCTATCAGACTAGCAGTTATATTTTTTTCTTTTTCTGATGGGGGTACACCAGCCATCGATGGTAACGCCATTGCTACTAGTTTTTGATTCGCACCTTGATTTATTATTTTACTAACATTTGCAGACATAACTTCTGTGCTGGGTAATTTTACTGGCTGAGGTTTTCGTCGTATTAATCGTGTTAGTCTATCCTTGATTGCCGACAATGCTTTACCGGCAACATCACCAACAGCACCAATACCTTTATCACGAACAACGTTAAGAGCTTTCATTCCCAGTTGCTTCGCAATCTTGTATTGCTTTTGGGGCCATCCTTCTGAATAGACCCTGAACAACATCACCGAGTCAGTCTCCGTAGAACGCTTTATATGTAGGTAATCGCGAATTTATCACCCTGACCATGATCGGTCCACGGTGAGCATTATGTATGATCGTCTTTTCTTGTCACTGATCTAACTGCATACCCTTAATCAATCACTGCGGTAATCATTGGCAATTTCATCAATAAGGGACCGATAAACATCAATATCCATGATACCACCTGTAAATAATCTCTGACAAATAGCAGCTGCTTCATTAATGATTTCTGGGGAATTATTACCAACTCGTTTTCCGCCAATTAGAATTTCTAGTCTGTCAACGTCGGCAAGGACATTATTGGGACATGGTGTAATAAGACCACTTCCGTTGGTACCTGTACCAATACCACTTCCAGTAGCACTGTGGTCAGGATCAAGGTCAGATTCTATTTTTTGTTCTACTACCGGTTTAAACCTAACAAAATTTTCATCATAATATCTGACCTGCTGAATATACATCTAAAATCCAATTGTCACGTTTCATATTTTTAACATATTTGGGTTCTACATATCTTTTTCTTTTATCGTATCCGTATGCTGCAATATTTATTGTTTGGTTTGGATCTCTGATAGCGGCAATACGTTTAGGCTTAAATTTATCTGTTATATTTATTTTAGTTCTTGGAAGAGATGATGATTGTGGCGGCGATTGTTGGGGTTGAGGAGGTCGTGGTTGAGGAGGTTGCTGTTGTAAATATGCAAGATAGTTATCTACTCCATTACTAAATGCAATATATCTTGTATTATTGCTTCGGGCCTGATCAACATCGTAGTATATACGAAATATCCATCTGTACCAATTTTCACGACTTACAGCCTGATTAACATATTTGAGTTTTAAAAATTTGTCTTTGTGATCAAAACTTACCACGGCAAGCGCAGATAATTCATTCACGTTTTTAATTTGTTTAATGAATTTAATACTTTTTTCGGTAAATTTATCATTTAACTCAATTTTTTTTCATTTGATTGTTTTGGTTTTGGTTCTGGTTCTGGTATAAGATTCTTTATATCGGCTACTTCAGAACGAAGCTGCTCAAGTATTTCTTGCGTTTGTGTTTGTGGTTGACCAGCAGCTATTTCAGCCGGAAGTTCTCTTAGAATTTTCTGTTTCCTTAGTTTGTTTTGCCGTTTTTATTGTGGATCTATCTGCGTCTATTAACGGAAGCAAAAGCTTATCAGTGGATTCTGTGACCGGTTTAAATAACTGTTCTGCACCTTTTGTAAATTCCGCCTGAGACACCTGACGCACTTGTAATTATTGCTTGACAGAATCACGGACTGGAAGATATTTTTTAATTGCTTCTAGTCGCTGTCGAGCTAGTTTAGCTGTGTGAGATTCGATTATTGATATAATAATGATTTAATTACACCACACTGGATCAGCAGGGAGGGCGACGACAAAAATTGAGCGTCCGACGCGTAAACGAACACGCCATAAAAAAAATGAAAACACAAAAGTCAAAAATAAAGTAAAAAAAATAAGCTAACCCTAGAGGCTTCGGTTTGACGTTAATGACCTTGTATTTTCATCTCCGTAGGAAGCTTTATTTTTCAGCGAAATTTCTAATTGAAAATGTTGTAGGATTCGCCCTCCCTGCTGCTGTATCTGATATTTGTATTGTTTGTAAATTATAAACAAATGTTTACTTTGGTTTGAGTTCAATACATAGCCTTGATTATGACCTTTAAAAGTTCTAGAAGCGAACCTGTTTACAGTTTGGTGTAATTTTCCATTTCGTTGAGTATGTTCAGAAAATGCTATTGCGACATAGGTCTAGTCGGGGATTACATGAGGTTGAGATCAACAAGATTATTCATTCCTGCTATGAGCTTATTTTGTAGAATGATTTACTGATGTGTTCATACATAATCTTAGATTATGTATGAACAAAAAATTTAAATATTATTAATTGGAATTACAAAGTATTAGTTAACTTTGGGACTATAACACTAGTTTTGGAATTACCTAGGACTCACTAAAAGACGTTCTAGATGATATCGTTGTGATACAGCAAGATCGGAATTCTTTTGGAACACCACTGGAGTTCATTCACTATACTTTTGGACTTATGATAGAAGTGTTATGATTATTTGTGATTTAATGCACGATACTGTAAGTTCCTTTTACATTTTCACTTTGTATTATAGGGAAACAAATTATCTGTTGAATTTTACTAAACTTGTTGGTTTTGCTTATTCGGTTACTAAGTTTAATACAATAGAGTAGTAACAGTTGACTCTGTGTGTGTGTGTGTGTGTGTGTGTGTGTGTGTGTGAGAGAGAGAGAGAGAGAGAGAGAGAGAGAGAGAGAGATTTTTAACGTAGCTTTACAAATTGTTCAGTCATACCGTTACGATGTTTGCAGTGTGGCAGTTTATAGTTATGTTTAGCATTGGGGCATCATGCCGCAGACATGTAATATCTCCCACCCAGTCACACTATCCTATTATCCTGACACCAGTCCGGCCAGTCCTAACATTAACCTCTTAATGCTGAGCGCCTAGCGAGACAGCTGTTAGTACCATTTTTATAAGTCTTTGGTATGACCCGCTGGGGCTCGAACCCACAGTATCCCGCATCCGAGACAGACGCTGTAACCACTAGGCCATCGGAGCGGTCGACAGCCCCGTGTTGGATCATTAAAAAATATATCTGAAAGCCGTGTGTTTAATTTATTTTAATTATTTTAATTTGGAGGATGTATTTCTTTTACCACTGACCCCACCCCCAAGTTGAGAAGTACCATAAATAAAGCCATATATATGCTTTGTATGTCGTTTTTGTCCTTTCTTTTGCTTCTTTGGATGTTTCAGTTTATAACTACTAATGTGTTATTTACCTTGATTGTACTATTATTAATGTAGGTTCTTTTTCGAGACAATTCCTCGGAGATATTTATTCTCAAATACTTGACTAAGTCTAATGATATCAGGTTCACAATGTGTGAATCATAATTACATATGGTTGGGTTCATTTATTTCAATTCTAATACTGTCACGTATGTCAATATTGAAGGACATAAACCAGTCAGATTCCCAGTTTTCTAATAAGTATAAATAACTTTGCAGGCGTTCGCAGTCTGTATTATTTGAAATCTGTGTAGTCAGATGTTCAATTCTGTATCAGCAAATAGTCAAATGGTACTTTTCTCAGCAAATAGTAGAATGGCACTTTTCTCAGCAAATAGTCGAATGGTACTTTTATCAGAGAATAATTGAATGGTGCTTTTATCAGCAAATAGTTGAACGGTACTTTTATCAGCAAATAGTCGAATGATTCTTTCATCAGCAAATAATCGAATGGTACTTTTATCAGAGAATAATTCAATGATGCTTTTATCAGCAAATAGCCGAACGGTACTTTTACCAGCAAATAGTCGAATGGTATTTTACCATCAAATAATCGAACGGTCATTTTATCAGCAAATAGTCGAATGGTACTTTTATCAGCAAATAGTCCCATGGTGCTTTTGGGGGAAGTGGGCATATCATTCGTGTAGATAAAAAAGGACCATACAAGACATGTATTTTAAAATATGCTGAACTGTATAACTTCAACATCTTTTATCCGTTTGTCATTATAGTTTTATGGCATGAAAGTCCTGATTCAATCGCATTTTTAAGGATATAAAGAACGATTGTTAAGAAATAATTAATCTAATTGTGTCTCTTTGAGACTGAAGTTTTAAGAAAATCTGGTTGAATGGGTCTAGGAAATATTCATTATTCTGTATTTCTCATTTAGAAATAGACACGGCTGCGTTTGCTCTCATTTATTGTAGCGCAGATGTATTAAAAGTCCAGTATTTCCGAAAAAGGCAATTGAATGCAAATGACATCGAATTACACTGTAGTACTGACTAAGCTAAAAAGAAAATGAAGAAAACACAATCATGACAAGGCTATAAATAGCATGAGCAATATTCTGACTGCCTTAAAAAAATCGAAAGGAAGGCGTCGGAAAAGCTGTAAATTTTCTTACGGTGTTAACCAAGCCTTTACAATTGGCTCTTTCTAAACCTTACGATATAAACACCCTTAGTCCAGTGTTAGGGACTAAACTGAACTTTTCACAATCTACAAAAATGATTTTGTGTTTCAAGGAAATCTATAGCAAAAGCAAACCCGTGCTTTATTAGAAATTCGACTAAATGTCATCATAAGTGATTAAATATGCTTCTTTATAGTATCATTAGTAGTCTACTAGTAATATTATCTTTCTATATCGACTCTTTATCAGGGGAAATCACAAAACAGAGGCGAACAAGACAAACAATAAATAAATGTTGAATTAAAACTTTTTTAAACAAGTATGTCCAATGGAAGTATTGTTTGAAAAGTTGAGTTTAGTGCGTAACTGGTTTGAACTCAATTGATAAAATGGCAACCTAACTGGTATTGGCTTACAAAAGAAGGAGCAAAAAAGTCATCAGTTTTCCTAATGTAACGTGGTGTAACCATTGTCTAGTGTCGCCATTGACCATGGGAGTAATAATAATACCAATAAAAACTACAAAAGAGTAGGAATTATAGGTTAGCTAGTGAACAATGAACAAAAAGTTAATAAATTATATAATTTAAAAAATATTGGGCTGTAAACACAATCGTCGCTCATTAGCAGCTTCGAGGTGAATCCCACGAATCATACCGCTACTGTTTGTCGAAGGCTCCAATTAGAACCACTTTGGCTAGCTACGAACCAAGGCTTGACAGAGAAGATACAAATGATCAAACCTTGTTTCCCATTCCTAACCTCTCGGTCAACCATAGAGTCAATCCAACGCAGAAATAGCCAAGATAGTCCATATAGGTTGTGTTTATTTTCAAGCGAACGAAATGAATAATTTAAAAAAAATAATTTAGTAACCACTTTACAATAAGAAAACTGATGATGATATTGCTCATCCTTGTGTAGGCCGATATCAACTGGGTTGCCATTCTATCATCTGAGTTTAAAACGAGTTATGCGCAACATATAAACTTTTTAAAGAATGTTTCCACTACACATAGGCATGTAAACTTGTGTAAATTAAACACTTGTTTGCATTTTCTGCTTGTATTGTTTGTGTCTGGCTTCTAATTTCCTTTGTCAAACCATAAAACGTAGTTTGAAACTGCTCACACTCGTAACTTAAAGACTAGGCCTGCAGTGTTAAATGGCAGTTTCTTGCATTTATTTTAATTAACCCTGATAATGGCAATCCCTCAATGCTGGATTAAACCCTGTGGAGGCCCCTAGATAGTCGAAATCTCGGGGTGGGGGGCCTCGCAAATTATCTTCTAATACGTCTCTGCCTATTTGGTAATCCGGCACTGCAATCCCTTGCTGGATCCAATCCAGTTCACTGTGAAAAGCTATATATATATATATATATATATATATATATATATATATATGACACAGAAGTATTAATTTATGTATATATTAGTAATACTAATATTTGCTTTATATCAAGTCCATCAATCGCGGTATAGCTCCCTCCATCATGATAATCTTAAGTTGCTATATGCATCCAGACATATAACGCTGGATTAGTTTCATCTCACTGTGACTGAACAAATTAGGAGTTTACTGTTTATCCACCCATTTTGATCAGTAACACCGGTCTTATATTGCAGCACTATTATCTGCGTTCTCTAGCCGAAGTTTGCTTATTGATTACTTAGCCTGAGTGGGTGGAACCGGTAAAAATAGTATCTGCGGCCGTACATGCCATAAACGCAAAAAAAAAATTGGTTACAACACACCGTAGAAACGATCCCTTTTTTTTCCTGTAAATTTCCATTCTCTACAAAAGTAACCAGTTAAAAATTATTATACTTTTGTGCCAAAAGTTACCGGTGAACAAAGTAAAGTGTGGCACCTATAATTTCAACGTCAATACATCGAAATCATTTATGATCAAAGCGGAGTTCTTTCATTTCAGTTATGACATTGTTTAGCAGGTTCGAACTAAAGATATCTATCCACCTCAGACTATATCACAGGTAATGCAAACTGAAATTTACCGGGAAGGAGCAGGACTGGGGAATGCCTTTTCCGATGGGAAGGATCAACGGTGTTACAGTTATTACTAAACGCGAAAAAAAAGGATATTAAATATAAATGATTAAAAATAAAATACAAAAAGTATTCTCACACCATCCCGTTTGTTTGTACTCCCTACCAATTTTAAAAACAGATGGCATCAAGGATATAAAAAATGATAAACATAACTTGGTCGTTTCATTCAATGATTTATAAATTTCAGGGGGTCATAAACACTGTCAACTTGTTGGCATTTCGAATCAAATGGGAGTTCTTAAGCAACATGGTCGCCATGTCTATGTTTTTAAGCAACAGATGTGATCTAGTTCACTATCTTTGAAAATCTCGATAGTAAATTTGTTTGTTTATATCTCTTTGAACACATTTATACGAAAGTTTCTCCTATTTATTTGTTCAAATTGTTTTAGAAATAATAAAATTAGACATCGCAAATATTTGACGCAGGCGACACAGATTATACTGAAATAGACTATTTTAGAAACCAGAAATGGAAGCAAGCAAGCTGTTTTCTTGTTTTCATCGGGAGTTTCCGTTTGCGTTGAAAAGCCAATAATTTGATAGTGCTAGGGACCCATTGGCGAAAATCATGTTAGAAATTAATACTCAATCAATCAGATGACTAAGTTTTATGCATTTTTAATATCCTTGATGCTTTTCGTTTTTAAAATCGGTAGAGGGGAACAAACAAACGGGAGGATTAGAAGATTATGTGGAGTCTACCCCCTACCGCTCTCCACACCAAATATCTATTTTCACATATTGTGTTCGCTACTGTTCAGGCGACAGAGCCAACGTATAATTTACAGAGAGAGAGCAAATCATGTTCGATCGGGGTGGCTAATCGATTTAGATCCTAGAGGCGACGCATAATTTACAACGGCGAGCATATGATATTCAATCAGGTTGGGCCCTGGGGCGATCTTTCAAATAGGAAATCGACTGCAAAGGATCTGCGAAAATTGTATATAAATAGTTATATAATTACAAGGAGTTACGTAGGATACTAAATAGAATGCATCAGTAGATTTCGTCTGGGTTGAAAATCTGAATATCTTCCTCGATACAAGCTTGATTCAGGTCAATTATATATGCAGGTTAGACTAATATATATATATATATATATATATATATATATATATATATATATATTCTGAAAAGAAATTTTCAGAAACAAGTAGTTTTTAGAGAGAGAGAGGGGGGGCCAGTTGTAGTCGACAGTATAACCTAGCGATGCGAGATTAGGTATCAAGAATGCTAGTATGCAATAAAGTACTAACAGGGTGGGGTGGGGGTTGCCCCGGGCGCCAGAGGTCCTGGGGCACCCAAACCACGGGCTCCAGAGATCCTGGGGCGCCAAAACCCCTTTGGGCCCTCATAGTCGTCCCGGGCGCCATTTACCCTTAGTACGCCACATAATTTGCGTACTACGCGCAATCATGAATTATGGAGAAAAAAAAAAAAAAACAACAGAATTTTTGCTCCCAAGCAGTTTTGATGTATAGTCCAGGTTTTCGTTTATTTTTATGTATTAATTACTTTACCATTGATGTTGTATGATAGTGTGTAGAACATGCTACTATCGACCAAGCAGCTACAAACGTGTTAATTGTTTTTTTTATTTTTATTTTTATGCAAGACCTTAGTTTATTTATGTCCGATACTTTCAAACGTGTCACTTGTCACTTCTGCTCCTTTTTGACAAGAATGGCCTCATATAGAGAGGGTGTTAGCGGGCGTCACTATGACGTGGTTCTGGCTCATGAATATTAAACAAGCACCTGCCATTTTGGATGTAGTAGAAGCAACATCAGTAGCAGCTGGTTTCGGAATCCGAGAATGTTTGCTATTGTTTCCTCTTCTAACTCTGGACCTTACTAACCTATTCTTTCTCTAGCATGGATAAACTGTAAAGAAGCATGAAGTCTCCTCTTTGCCTGCTCGGGTGTGCGGTGCTTATTTTAGCAGGGTATGAAAAGGCGGGTTGTTTTGGTAAACCGCTCAACCGCTTTCCGTTGGGTACCATTGGTAAGTTGGGAATAATTGCACGTTTACCTAACATTCTAATTCTCACTTTAATTTGATTTCATAATATTTGCTTTCTATACTAATCATTTGATTTGTTTTTCCTTTTAATTAACATTATTTACTCCCATATTTTACACCCAATATGTGATGCTTAGAAATACAATGTGGGTTTGGTAATTGAATCGGGGTTATACGGACGCTTGTTATTGCATCCCTAATCCACCTTTGTGATTTTGTTTAGCTCTGCATACAGGATGGTCTGTTTTCCAAAGTCCGTCTGTCCGTTAGCACAAGTTTGTTGCAACATCTCCTAAAGAACTATTAGAATTGCCATGAAACTTTACGTACACATACATCCAATGGTTTAGTTGGTCCTAAATGAAAATGGTGCTGCTTGGACATCCAATATGGCCGGCACAGTGGCCATCTTAAAAATTCTGTTATCACTACTCCTCCCAAATGGATGTTCATAATAGTGTTGTTCTGGGGTCCAATATGGCTGCCATAGTGGCCATCTTAAAAATTGTGTCATAGTTACTTCTCAGGAATGGATGTTCGTTTTAACATAGGGTTTTCACTAAAAGACTTTTGCATGATGTCGAGTTGGTCTTAAATGAAAATTATGCTGAGCCAACCTCTAATGTGACCACCATTTTAAAAATGTTGCTATTTCCGATTGGATGATTGTAACAGCATGCGTTTTTTCACTAAAAGATTTCTTATGATGTTTAGTTCAGGGTTTCCTTGGGTTTTGGAATCCTGGGAATGTTTTGGAATTTAAAATATAAATTTCAAGGACATTGAAAAGTCATGTAATTTCTCAAAACCTAGCCCAGTTTTGGAATGGTCATGGAATTTCTGACAAGGGAGTTAAAAATATTGATTACTAATTTCATAGAGTGCCAAGCACCAATTCAAAAAACTTGTTTTGAACAGGACACAATTTACGTTTGATATGCAAGAAATTGTGGTCCTTGAGTTTTGTAAAATGGTCCAGGAAAAGTCATGGAGAAGTCATGGAATTTGTTTTTGTTAAGTCTGCAGGAACCCTGTTATTTGGCACTAAATAAAAAAATGGTGTCAATCAGACATCCAATATGGCCACCAGCTTAAAAATCTTGCTGTTGCTATTCTTGAATTGTAAGTCTTATATATGAAAATATTGTTATCTCTACTCCTTTCCAAGTGGATGGATATATCAACATGGGGTTTTCAGCAGTAGACTTTTTATAATGCCTAGTTGGTCCTAAATGAAGATGGTGCCAATCATGCATTCATTATTGCTACCATGATGTCTTAAACCTGGGCTCACTTCTTGTAGGTCAGATTGTAACTTGTTCAGGCTGTTCCATATTCTTTACTATTGCTATGTTTAATACTGTTAATTCTAAAGCTGATTTCAAATGGTATTGCAGATAACATCTGCTTCTTTAAAAATAATGTACTGTACAAACTTGTTTATAAGCTGAGGCAAACTGCAAACAAGAAAGATCCTGATTCTCCATAGCATAATGCACCTGAAGATCAGGGTCTGTCTTGTTTGTTCTACTAATTACTCTCAACAAACTGCACAGACCCAGATCTGCTGGTGCATTATGTGATGGCATATCTGGGTTTGTGCAGTTTGCAGTTGGACTCAACTTATAAGCGAGTATATATGGTATTTTAAATGGCAGAAGTTGTCAGCATCATAGTTTGTGATTATGTTGCTGATAGATATTATGAGGTATACTGTAAGAGCTGACAAGAAAACTTGTGAATCAAAAAATCAAAATACAAAATGAATAAAACAAAGTATTGAAATGATACGACACTAGATCTCTTGTATCCTGTTTAGCCCTGCAGGAGACAAAACAAAATGTAAGCAGACACAGTATGAGTGCCTTGTTCTGTTCAGGGTCAGTTAAATGCATACTGTCCACATCAGTAGAACAGCTATGAAATTATTAAGGGACACGTTTAAGAAACTTTTTATGTCCATTTTTTGGACAACTGCATTTTTTCATGCAGCATCAATTACCATTCAGAATGCCATTTGAAAAAAACTTGACCACATTCTGAAGTAATGAGCAAATGAAAGTGATGATGATAATGATGATAATTTACATAGATCAATGTTATCGTTGATCTAAACTGGATAACCCCTCTCCCTGCATTTTCACAGCCCCAACTACTCCCACTTCCAATTCTCGAAGACATGTAACTGGTTTTTACAGGCCTGTTTACTCATAAAAATTTCCAAGTGGACGGTGTATTGTTTTGATTACATAAAAATTGCCAGTAATTCACCCATAAAGAAGAGAATAATGGAACAAGAATTAATACCCCCCCCCAAAAAAAACAATTTTGATCCAGCCAAAATTGCTTAGTAGAAAGACCACCTCGCTCGCTATAGGTCAAGACAGATGGTGAGTATGTGGGTGTGAGTGTAAACAGCATTTCAAAATGTGATGCTGCATGGTTTTTGATCAAAGGGTCAAGGGAGATAAGTCCCAGTGATGTTCAGCTTTGCCAGAAATAGTTTTTCACAAAACAGCTCAAAATTTAGTACTGTGAATTCACTAATTTTGGTGCCAGTCCAAGGTTCATGCATTTCCACTTTCTGGTTGAACTTGTTAAAACGTTTTCTTTAATACATGTAAATGTAGGTGTTCTAAAATATGAAAATTTTTGGCCAATTCCCCACAGCCATTGTGAAAAAATTACCTTGGTAACATCTTTTTTGGATTTTTCTGCTACTACTTTTTAAAGTAAATGATTCATACATTGAAAAAAGCCAAATATGATGATAATTGCAGTTACAGCAGATGAAACACAAGGTTGGTTAATAGATAATACTGTTATAATGTTTGTTAACTATATGTACATTATCTACCTTTGAAAAAAGGTAATTACTGGTAGTCAGAGTTCCATTTGTTTACTGTTCCAGCTTAGTATGACACCACACAATTTTCTGTTAATTGTAGATGCTACCATCTCGTGCCGTTCGCAAACAAACGAAACCAGATTAAAGTAATTTCATTTTTAAATGAAAATGCGTATTATTAGACTTTAAATGGACCAAGATTTTGTTTATACCATCTCATATTTAAAATTGCTGAAATATGAATATGGATGCAATTTGTAAGGTAGCTTACTCATTTCCAGCAGGCTTAAGAAGGAATGGTTTCTTTGTTGTACTAATTACAGGTAGACTGAAATCTGGTAACAGGCTTTATGTAAATTGTTTAATGTGCATGGAAAGTAAATACCCTTGAGAAATTCAAGTAGCACATTAGTGAAGAACAAAAGGAACTTGATCACCCTTTAAAGCTGAGATTATCTGTTGTCAAATTAGTTTGTTCGACAGTTAGTGAAGTACCAATAGGAACTGCTGTACTGACTTGAAACATCAGTGACATTGGTTGATAAGTTTGAGTATGAATAGTAAGCTGTTGAAATCAAAATTTGTAATTATTTTTTTATGAACTGCTGGGTGGCAAAAACACTGAGACTCATTGTGGACTGGGAAGATGTTTGCTCAGATTTAGCAAAGCTAGATTGTATTTTCCGATTTTCTAATTGGATGACATTAAGCTCAAAGATCCATATTCAGGATTTTTATGGAATATCTTTGAAATGTTTCGTTAGCTTATGAAAGTTGCAGTTTTTGAAATCTGTCCATCACTAATCTATCTTTTTTCATCCTGTGTGGTAATGAGGTGATGTTATCTACACCTGTGATGAAAGTGCTAATGACAGGTGTCTGTTGAAGGTTGAAAATGGCACATAACATGAATAATTAATGAAAAGAATTCTCAGCTGTCAGATAAAAATTAAAATATCGGCTCTATTTAAGCCTTAAATTCCAGAAGCACAACACTATTCCTGAATGACAAACCACTGCTTGAGTTTGACTTTTTCAGTTAAATTTGAAAATTAAATAGAGTAAACATTGATGCAGATAACTTGATAAAAATGCACAAGGCAAATAAATGTTTACATGCAAGTGAAATAAGATAAATTCAGACATAAAATAAAAGTTTTCAGCTTGACAGTTTTTTTTGAATGCAAATTTTGTTCAGCCGCAGTTTTCTAACTCACTTTACTAATACAGTATATACAAATAATAAATATTACTAAACATTATTTTAAGTTCCTTTGCATATTTGTATTTGTGTTGGAAATTGTAGCTTGGTTTTTATGAGACATGCACATCACTGTTATTCTTTAGATGGCTTCTGTTTATCGATTTTATAGTGTCATTCAGATATGAACTTTGGATATGTTTCACTGAGGTTGGAGTGTAACTTCATGAGTTTGTTATTTCATTATCTTGGCAGCCATGTTAAATGTTACTGGTGTTTATATTGATTTTGTGCTTTTGGACTGGAATCAGTTTTAGCATGTTGGGCATCACTGAGTCTTGTACTATGCATATCTTACTTGCCTTTATGACTGCATTTCACTCATGCCGTCATGGCTCTCACATGTCATACATAAATCAGACCAAACAAAATCAATTAATGAGATCACCATAATCTGCAATCAATGACTACCCTTTAAAAGCCTCAGAGAGCAACGGCCCACACTTCCGTTTTTAATATTGGTAAATGTCTGCATTGAAGGCATGGATTTTGTTTCATCTATATTGATTGCAGTTCATCAATATTTCCAACATCATATTTTCTATTTTTTATATGTGATTTATGGTCAAATTTTGAAACTGATAGTCACCACTAGTAAGGTGTAGGTAGCATATGCAAGTACAGCATATGAATTGTGATTGGTCAGACAGGTCAAACTTGATTACCGAACATCTAATGGTTAATGGTGTGGCGAGCTGAACAGCAGGCAAAATGCCTTCCCTCTGTAGTCATTACTTTGAAAGTTGTTCAGTAAGTTGTCAAGCCTCACCTGTCAGTCACTATGACTGGTAGTTTCCAACAACTAAAGGCTAATAAAATAATAAATTCACTATCAGGAGGAAGTTTTGTGATGACAGGCCTCTTCAGACTGAAGGAAATGGTCAGTTTATTCCCTTTCATAGTTCTGTGTCAGAGGAAAATCTTCTGCTTTTGTGCATCATTATTCTTTAGGTTGTTTTAACATTTGTAATGAATCATTTGACCCAAAAGGTTGGAGGTCAGGACCATAGTGTGTGGATGGTCCTGTAAGAATAGAATCATTTTTTATTACTCTAGTTAGGAAGCACAACTAGTTTAAATGTTTCAGTTTCAGACCTTCGAAAATGATGCTGGAGATACCATTATTATTTATTGAATGTAAATAATTGTAGTGAATCAGTTAGGTCAAAAATAGATATAAGTGGTTCTGGTAACCTAACCTGCTCTGTATGAATGGCCTAAACCCTATGGACAAAAAGAATAGGTACCATCCATACCTTCTGTTTATCTCAGAACCAGTAACTTTAGAAACTCTGACATGAATTGATCCAAACTGGATAAATAAAAGAAGTTAACTTAAAAAAGAAATTTACTGACCTTTCAACGGTATTCTTTTTCACAGTTTTTTTTTTCTTCATTGGTTTGAAATTATATTGTTGGACTTGATGGCATGTTTTAAATTTCCCAATTGTGGGTACATCACTCGTCTGATGACCAAGCAGAGTTAATTGGTGATGAATAACATCCTTTTCTTATGGACAAACTATTCATTTTGGTTTTAGCTTTTTCTTCCCATTACCTTTCTAACCTGGACATGTAATTAATATCTAATACCTACATCACTACAAGCTAAAGTGTATACCTTCATATATCTTACATATCCTTATATGCAGCATGGGATTGGTGATTGTATATCTTCCTAAATTAACTGCTTGTTCAGGGTCGACAAATTCTTATCTAATATAAACCTTTAATGGATCAATAAACAATTGTCTACAGATTTCAGTTGTTGTTTTTTATTTCAGATATCAGTTTTGAGTATAAACAGACTTGTATAATACATTTTAATCTACTATCGATGATATAAATGAGGTATAAATCTGTAGGATCGAATTTCATTTCATAGTATAGTAGCTCGAAGGTATTCTACTAAAACTGTCCAATTTGAATATCAATTACAACATCATCAATAATTCTTGTACTAAAGCTGCAACAAGAATTTCCCAGTTCTCCTCCATTATCCATTAGACATATAATACATCAAGTTAAGCTCTTTAATCCTGCCAAGCCTCCTGGCCTAAAATAAGATAGATCCAGAACTTACTACACTGCTTTAAAACTATTACTTAACTAATCAGGCACATTTAGGTAAATTTCCAAGTAACCTGAATAGTAGCATTCCTTAAGGATTAAGAATGAGTCAATTTAGGTAAATTTCCAAGTAACCTGAATAGCAGCATTCCTTAAGGATTAAGGATGAGTCTATTTAGGTAAATTTCCAAGTAACCTGAATAACAGCATTCCTTAAGGATTAAGGATGAGTCTGTTTAGGTAAATTTCCAAGTAACCTGAATAACAGCATTCCTTAAGGATTAAGGATGAGTCTGTTTAGGTAAATTTCCAAGTAACCTGAATAACAGCATTCCTTAAGGATTAAGGATGAGTCTATTTAGGTAAATTTCCAAGTAATCTGAATAACAGCATTCCTTAAGGATTAAGGATGAGTCTATTTAGGTAAATTTCCAAGTAACCTGAATAACACCAGTCCATAAGATTAAGGCAGACCTTGGTAACCTGACAATTATAAACTGAATTGTGGATCAGAAAAGAAGTATGTGAGAAAAACCTATTAAGATGTGTACAAATGTCTACTTAAATTGGACATTGTAACTAAGCATCAGTTTGGATTCAGACTTTATGAAAGGACCATTAGCTTGTTTGTCAAATATATACGATTGGTACGTGTAGGCTCGTACAAAAGTAACAAAAGAAAAGAGTGAAGTCAACAAGCTTTGTTAATTTAACAAAATAATTTATGAAATAGGACTTCGGGTTTATGAATATAATCCAAAAATTAATCCTGGAATTGAAAAAAATAAGTCCTATCACTAAAACAGTTCTAATTGAATCCAAGTTCAAATCTCGAAGTTCCAATATGGAAGGCGATGATGTCCTCTACAACCAGTTTGTGCTGATGTATCAACATTTCCTTGTTGAGTCACCAAGAATATAATTCCAGCTTTTGAATTCCGAATAATTTAGTGAATGTCTTTGTCCAAGAATTTCGTCGAAGAAGAGTATTTTCCAGGGTGAATAAATTATTTTAAATAAAAAACTCAGTTCAGATGGCAACAACAGGAATACCTTTTGGCCTGAAGGTATATTTTATGACTCAACCAGAAAGCACTGAGATTGAGAATTAAACCCAACTAAAATGTCATTTTGACACTTGTGATGGGTCACATGATCACTTACTTTGTCCAAACAGCACAGTAAAAAATATGTCAATTATCACGTAGGCTAGAATAGCTCTATCTAAGAATCAGATTCCCATGCTGGAAATAAATTTAAAAATAAAGCTGATTACAACAGACTAACATGTGGTTGAACATGACATTGGTAATGACCAATCATTTTCACTCAATGTTTACAAAATCGGAACCAAGGTTAAGAACTAGGTTATCTAAAAATATAACTGAGCAATAGACTGCGTATTTATCAGGTCTAAACAGGAAACTGAATTTTCCACCAAAACATAAAATCTAGTGAATAAAGTTATTACAATAACATGTAATGAAAATAAAATAAAAGAGAATTTAAAACTAACACACAAGCAATTAAATTACATATATGTAACACCATGTTATTGTGGAAATTCTTGATAATATATGATGTAAGATCTGTATTCAGTGATATAGCAAAGTGTTTGATAAAGTATATAGCAATCCAGTCTTTGCTATAAAGTTAATATATATGGTATAACAGGAGCAGATTATAATTGCCTTTATAATCTCAATCGGGCGACAGCAATGTGTAACAAAGGCATTTCCATTCACCTGGCAGATATTCAAGTTGGTGTTCCACAGGGTTCTGTCCTTGGCTGATATCTGTTGTTTTATTTATAGATGAGTGTAGTGCTGTGGGAATGTGCGGGAATGTTGTTCCCTTACCTTTTTTGTGTATTTGCTTCTTCGTAATGACCATTGTCACCCCCACATCTAAGTAACATGTGCTCCCTCACTTCTTTATTGCGTTCTCAAATTTCTTTATTTAGCACTTCACCGCTGTTGATAGATAGAGATGCTGAAAATGTTTCATGTAATATTGATTATTTGTTGAAGGTGCATCTTTTTTTGCTTTAGTCCATGATGCCTGATCATGTACAAATACCTTTAATACCAGCCTTTAACATATTTCAGAATGGGCAAGGTACTGGTACATTGTAATGAATCCAGCTAACACTAAAACTTTTCTGTTGCCTGCCCCCCCCCCTTCTCTCCTCTAGATATTTAACTTGATGAACATATAGCTATTGACAACAAGCAAATGCATTATCTCAGTTTCACCTTCATCCTAACAGCAACTTTGGGGTCACTATATTCCTAATTTTTCCCAAGCAGCAAGTGAATGAAGCCTTAAAGTGCTTGTCAGGGCAGTAGTCACATAGTCGGTGAAAGTGCTGTGGTGCTTGTCACAGTATATGCCATTTAATGGGTAGGCAAATATTTAAATAACTGAGTGAATGTTAGTAAAACTTGGGCCCAGGAACAAGTATTTTGGGATAGTTTTAGCATGCATTAGTAAAGAAGTTGTACAAATGCTGGTTAAAACGCATGTGGAAAACTCAAGATGGCTGACTGCAAACATGAGTCATCTTCAGATGATGTATATAGCACTTGGCAAATGATGGCTGACTGCAAACCTGAGTCGTCTTCAGATGATGTATGTAGCACTTGGCAAATGATGGCTGACTGCAAACCTGAGTCGTCTTCAGATGATGTATGTAGCACTTGGCAAATGATGGCTGACTGCAAACTGAGTCTTCAGATGATGTATATAGCACTTGGCAAATGATGGCTGACTGCAAACCTGAGTCGTCTTCAGATGATATATGTAGCACTTGGCAAATGATGGCAGACTGCAATCCTGAGTCGTCTTCAGATGATGTATAGAGCATTTGGAAAATGATGGCTGACTGCAAACATGAGTCGTCTTCAGATGACGTATGTAGCACTTGGCAAATGAATGCTGACTGCAAACGTGAGTCGTCTTCAGATGATGTATAGAGCATTTGGCCAATGATGGCTGACTGCAAACATGAGTCGTCTTCAGATGATGTATATAGCATTTGGCAAATGATGGCTGACTGCAAACATGAGTCTTCAGATGATGTATATAGCATTTGGCAAATGATGGCTGACTGCAAACCTGAGTCGTCTTCAGATGATGTATATATAGCACTTGGCAAATGATGGCTGACTGCAAACATGAGTAATCTTCAGATGATGTATATAGCACTTGACAAATAATGGCTGATGATTGTGATATGACAAAGATTTTTGAAAGCTTTGAACTGGATGAAATTATAGATTCTGGGAAGGTGTTACTGAAAATGCCAATGAGTGATTTTTAAAACTCCAAGAATTATGTTGAATAAGATCTTTTGTACATGGAAATCAAATGCTTAAAGCTTTTCTTTAATGAGAATTTAATGTATATTATTTTAGATGAAACAAATAATTTTGCTGATAAGAGTATATAGGGCAGACTCAATTGACCACAGCAAAAAAAAAAAATGGAAAACAGTCACACCTGTAGAATTGAAACTACTTTTGTATTGGTTATGGACATGGGCTTGGTGCATAAATCTGATATTGAATTTTACTGGGCAGCTTAGTTTATAATATCAGTCTCATACTTTGGCCTCGCCTCTTCCCCCAATAGTTGGGCTACATGTACTTAATATTTTTAAAATTTGAGCATAATCTGTATAAGCTCACAGGTGGATTTGAGGTGATAGACATGTATACCAAAATAAATAACCAGAAAAATTGCCAACTTTTTTTTTCTATGGTTTTCCTGAACTGGATATTTAGGAACTGTTGCCTCTTCTACAGCAGTGATTTTTGCAACTTTGATAATGTAGCTGTAACAGATGTGTATGTACTGTATTTACTTGCTTGTAAGTCGAGTCCAACTGAATACTAAGGTAATTTGTAATTTTAGCAGTATTTGTACCTCTAGTGAAAAATAAGATGAAGCTACATATGTGAATTGATATTTATTACCAAGTTCAGACTTTAATATCTGTTCTGTACATTTTCCAGCAGTTATATATATATATATATGTATTCCATCAAACTATGCCCACATGTTATATATGCCCCATTTGGCAAAATTAACCATGTAAATTTCCATTTATATCCAAATTAAAGTTTGCATGTTGAGAATTGGTGGACTCACCAGCCCAAGTCCTGTCAGCAACAGGTTTAATTCATTAAATGTGTGTGGTTAGATCTATAATTGTCACTACTTATTTTCTTGTGAACTCATAAAAATAAAGAAATCTGCAAGCAAGACATAATTGAGCTTAGAATGAGAAAGCCATAATAAGTACATTTAGACTTGAATATGATTGGAGCCATTGAGTTTTTGTGTTGTGTTGTAAGTGTGTGTGTTTGGATTTTTAACATGGCTTTAGCAATTTTAGTCGTATCGCTACAATGTCTGCAGTGTGGCAGTTTATAGTGACGTCTAGCACTGGGGCATTATGCGACAGACATGTGACATCATATCCAACCAGTCACATTATCCTGAAAATGGCTGACCAGTCGTAACACTAACCTCTTAAAGCTGAGTGCTAAGTGAAGCAGCTGCTAGTAACATTTTTGTAAGTCTTTCCTATGACTCAGCTGGGGTTAGAAGCTGCGACCTCCCACAACCGAGGTGGATGCTCTAACCACTTATGCCATTGGAGTGGTCATTAAATTGTTCAAGAAGTGTTAAATGTTAAAAGGAATGCCTTACTCTTGATTGATTTGTTAAAGCACACTTAGCAGAGATAAAAATTTGACACCACTAGTGAAGAAGATGCATGAACATGTTTTTAATTGAGAAAGAAAAATGTATACATGATATGTTCGCAACAATGTTCACATGATATATTCACAAAGAACTGGTAATCTTACATGTTCCTATCTATCGCTATCCATATAAAAAGTTGATTTTATTGCTGTGAATGTTTACAGAAAGGTAAGAAAAATTAAAATGTTTTCATTTTGGCGTATTTTATAGGTTAAGGCTGTAGCAGTTAGGGATCATGATGTTTTCATATTTATTTACCTCTTTGCATACTTGTTGCATAATATTTGTCAAAAGTTGTAGCGAGTATGAAAGAAATTGTAACAGGTGTCTATTTATCTGTCAGTAGATTTGCTTATGGGGAGTTCCTGATTCAAATCAAGGGACATCCAGATTTCCAGCATGGTTAATGTGAACATGGATACAGTAAATTTATTGCTGAAGTTTGTATTCCCGATGTGGGATACATCAAGGGATTTACAAATCCACTTGCTTGACTCCTGGGACAAGCGCAAAATATGACCTGGGCAAGCTCAAGTTTCAATGGGCAAGTCCGAAAAATTGAGTGGGGGAGTAAAGGCTTGTGTTTCGGTCATAAGGCCACAATACATTTCCATTTTTTAGTCAGTGTCAAGATGACTCTCAATTTCTTGGTAAGGCATGATAATGCAAATATTTACTATCTGAAACAAGTTTTGCCAGATAAGGAATAAAATAGTTTTAGTCTGCCTGATTGATCAGTGACATTTTAATCTTAATATTTGTATGTATCCGGGATTTGCCAACTTTCAGGTTCCTAACCTTGCCTCGGGCATTTTGTAAAGTTGTTGACTTTAGAGATTGTTTTGATGTATGTTACCGATTTTAATGTGAGTAAAGTGTAATTGTTAATATTTAACTCATGAGATTTATCTTTGATGTGTGTTTGGAAATAATATGGTTTCGTCACTAATGATTAACCACTAGGATTTTATTCAAAGCATGATCGATGGAATGAAAATGTAATGTTTATGATACCTAGTTTATATTGTAATTAATAGGAGACTGATAAGTGTATACTGCTTGGCAAACATTTAAATGGATAAAAATAAGTTTTCTCAAACCTAATTGCAAAAGTTGGCTTGTCAGATATTTTGATGCATGTCAGCAATTTCAAGGTGACTAGATGATAATAAGCAGACACAACATACACCCAGAAGAATGGAAATAGAGTGAAATCATTGATATTGTTTGGCATATTTCAGTGATGGGTTAATTTTTCCTTTGTTTTCCAGCCGGATACATGCTTAAATCTGCATGATCATTTCAGGTTTGAGTGGAAAGATAAAGAAACATTGATTAAAATTAAATAATGCAATTCTGTTGTTGTTTGTTTAATTCTTTCTCCCCTCCTCTTAAATATCAATTAAGCTATTTCAGATTCCTTCTCTGTCGAATAATTTTTTGGGCAAGCTCAGATTTCCCATGGACAAGTTCAATTTTCCAGCTAGCTTGCCCTGGGAAAGCTGACTTTTATAAAATTTTGTAAATCCCTGTAAGAGGCAAAAATAAATAAATTATAGTTAACACATTATGGCACCAGTTTTAAATGTTTGTCCTGGCATCAGGTTTATAATTAACATTTTATTAATTTTATTTTAGGTTTTAATTTTCTTGAGGTGCAGTTTCCAATTTCATGTTCGTTTGCATGTTTTTCATGGGTGGTTCATGCATTTAAGCTTTATTTTAAATGAAGGTTTCCATATTGAGGGAGAAAATTGATTCTTGAACATTGTTAACCATAGTTCACCTTTGGAATTGGAATATGTTAGTCTCTGGCATTATTTCTTTAAAAAATGAGAGTCCAGTATATAAAACAAAACTTCACCTATTTTGGATAACTGTTCATGAGTCCAATATAAAACAACACCCCTCCCCACCAACAGGGACCTAATATGGATATAAAAACTGTGGACCTGATTTGGAAATATGTTTGATCCTAAATCACTAGAAATGTGGTTTAGCCTAAATTACGAGAAATATGGATTGTCCTAAATCACCACAAATATGGTTAGGCCTAAATCACTAGAAATATGTTTAGGCCTAAATCACTAGAAATATGGTTAGGCCTTAATCACTAGAAATATGGTTAGACCTTAAGCACTAGAAATATGGTTAGACCTTAATCACTAGTAATATTTTTTGGCCTTACTAGAAATATGGTTAGGCCTTAATAGAAATATGTTTTGACCTTAGTTACTAGAAATATGGTTAGACCTTAATCACTAGAAATATGGTTAGGCCTTAGTCACTAGAAATATGTTTTGGCCTTAGTCACTAGAAATATGGTTATCTCTTAATCACTGGAAATATATTTGATCCTAAATCATTAGAAACGTGTTTAGATTCAAATCGCTAGAAATAAGTTGAGCCAAAATTGCATGTTTGTGCTTATCACCAGAAAATACAGTTTTTCTGAATAACCAGAAGTATATTTAGGCCTTAATCACTAAAAGCATGGTGATGCCCAAAAATTACCCTTTAGATATTTTTGGTGACTTTGGTTCAATGGAATTCTGAACATTTTTTTTTCCATAGTTACCATTATCACCAGTACTGCTTAAGGTATGGTACTTGTTTGGTTTCTGTGTGGTGTTCATTAGCAGTTGTTTTTTCAACTACAAAACACTTTGATACCAATTTCAACCAATGAATCCAGGCTTAAACATATTTCAAGTTTTTGTACAAAATGATGTTGATCCATTTACAAATATGGCCAGTTACCAAAAGGACAAGAACCTGTCCATTGCCTAATAGCATTTTAAACCAAACTTGGCGCAGAGCATATGGGCATACAAGGTTTGAAGTTTGTCCATATAACCTCTATCAAGCTTTCAAGTATGGCTGCCATTACTAAAAATTGAGAAGTCTTTAACTTACTTTTCCAAAACTGCTGAACAGAATTTGATTAAATTTGACCAGAAGCATTCTGGAATAGACCTTGCAATTTAAAAAATGTTGTTCTGCCATCTGATAGGCTGCAATACTAAAACTAGAAAAAAGTTTTAGAAAACCTGTTTTTGAAAATGGCTGATTAAAATTTAACCAAACTTAGCAGAAAGCATCCTGACATTTAGTCCTTTTACAATTTTACAAATGGTACTCATCTGTCAGTAAGTATGGCCATAATGACTAAAAAAATAAATACACAAATAAACACCTTTAAATAACTTCTTAAAAATAGCTGATGAGAATTTGATCAGATCTGACAGAAAGCATCCTCTCATGATGACCCTTGAAGTTTGTGCAAATGGATGTTGATTCACCATCAGATATGGCCAGTATTACTAAAAACAGAAGAACCTTTAACAGGTCAAACACTGCAGAACAGAATTGGACCAAATTGGACAGAAAGCATTGTGGCATAACACCTTCACATTCGACAAATGACCAGGTTAATTGCCCGCCCTAGGATGGGAATAAAAAATAAATAAAAAAATTAGGATGAGCAGTTTAAAAGAGAGTTTGAACATAAATATACAAAAAAGGTTAAAAAAATTGGGATGATTCCCTCTCATGTCCTCTAGTTTGGCAGCCTGGACACAGAAAGACAAATGTGGGTATTTATATATATGATACGAAGATACCAATCTGCTATCAGGTATGGTTGATTTACTAAAAATAGAAAAACCTTTAAAAACAAATCTCTTAGTAGAATTTAAGCAGATTTAACTGAAAGTGTCCCTAGCTTACCTTTCTTTTAGATTTATACAATCATATCATTCTCCTGTCAAAGATGACTGCCACTAGTAAGAGTACAAACCCATTCACACAACTTTATTTACAACAAAATTGCTAAACAGAATTTAACTGACTTTATCACAACATTGTGGCATAAGGTCTTTTCTGTATCAGACAAATGATGCTGATATGTGATGAATTAAGGACAGAGGTTAAAAAGCCAGAGAAACCTTCACACATTTGTTTTCATAACATTTAATGAACAGCATTGTAGAAATTTTAATAGAAAGGACCCTACTTTCCCATATTTCTTGGCAAGCTAATCTTGCATTTGACTTTAGACAGCTGTCAGAAAGGTGGGTGAACTAAGCAAATATCTCTTTTTACATTTTATCTAGAAAGAAAATGATATAAGATGCACCCTGCTTCCCCCCGGACAGTCAATGGCTTGGTACCTAAGTCAGTTAGGATGGGTCGAGTTCCAGAAACCAAAAACACAACCAGAATCCTGCGGGCAATGGTATCAAAAATGGCTGCTTTTACTAAAAATAATTAAACTTTTAAATGACCTCTTCTTACAAACTAATTTGACCAGATTTAAAAAAGGAAGCATCCTAGCAGATAGGTTTTCAGATTTTATTTTTATAATAATGATAATAATTAATAAACAATTTTATTTTAAGAGGGTGACACAATTAGTTGCATGGAACTAATCCTCATTGTGACCTATTATATACATATTTACATTTCACACACACACACACACAGCATTGATAATAAGCTATATGGACATTATAAACATTTTCCAACTAGGTATATTTATACTGAACTGCCATCTGTTACGGCAGTGCAGAAAAACATGATTAATTGGAAATAAATCCTAATCAAAAGTTTTACAGAAAGCATCCTGACATAGAGGGATTTCAGTTTTCTAGAAATGATTCTAATGTGGAATAAAATATGGCCACTGTTATTATTAACAATAACTTGGAAGAAACAAAAACAATAGAATTTTGAAAGAATGGAAATTGTGGTTTAAAGGCATTTAAGTTTTCTTTTTACAATAGATGTCAATCTGCTTTTTAATTTGGCCACATGTACTAAAATTAGAAGGAACTTTAAACAACAACTCTGTACATGCTTAGAACAATTTGAACAGAATTAAAAATATTCAGCCATTAAGCATGGCCATATTTGAACTAGATACTCACTTGACATCAAATACAGCTGTTTTTTAACAAAAAAAGAAGAGAAAATCCTTTAAATTACTTTCTGTCAAGAACACTCGAGAGAATTTGACTAAATTTGACAGCATTGTGACATGATGGGTATTTAAGTTTAAACAAATGATGCCAGTCACCATGAAATATGGCAGATGTTGCTAAAAATATAATAATTTCTAATAACTTCTCAATTCTTGCCACTTGAACTGAATTGGACCAAATTTAGCATAAAGCATGTGAATAATGTTGGCCTTTGACATTTTTATTAATGTTGCAGCTGTTACTGAAAATATATAAGAACATTTACACAATTTAACAAATATGCTGAATTGTAAAAATTACATGTATGCTAATTTGCCACCAAATACGGATGAAGAAACATAACCTAGAGAAACCTTGAAATAATTTTTTTCTTCATTTATGTGTTCAACAGCAATGAAAGAAATTTCAACAGAAAGTATCCAACTGACCAGATATCTCAGCTTTTCATATTTGACTATTAGGCAGATGTCAGACAAGTGAGGAATATCAAGTCCACTTGGGCCTCTAGTTTCAAAACATTACTTTAAAATTCACAAAGAAGAACAATTGCTGATGGCTAATAGCAAGGGAAAAGAGGTTGTCTTAAACCCAGTTTCGTATATTCAGGTGGCTTCTCACTGCCACTGGACTTGGGCTGCCATCTGATTTGAAATCCATCAAACTCTCTTTGAATAAAGTGTGCCACAGGTGCTGGGCATTCCATAAAAGATGGGGTGGGGGTTTGGAGGTTCTACAACAAAGGAATTACAGTGATCAGTAAAATGTACAGAATTTGGTTGTTCTGGCAGACTTGGGCAGGTAAATACCTGGTACTGGCACTTCAGAAATGTGCTGTAGATGGACCTTGTAACCACCTGCTAGTCTAATGGGTGCTGGGGTTAAATAAATCTCATTAGTATTATATACAGTAGAACCTGTCTATAAAGGATACGTAAAGGACGGTATCAACAAGTGTATTTTATTTATAAGGAAGCTGTAAAGTTAAGGCTTAATAAATGTGGACCTTTATATAGAGGTATTTGCTGAGACAGGTTTTATTTTATATTGATTTTGGGTTCCACCTTGTTAATGCCACTTACTCTTAACAAAGACAGCAGTTTTGATTTGGCAGAATTTCGCTTCACAATACACAGCTCCCAGACATTTCCGGCAGTGATTATTCATTTTTTGCCTAGCCCAGAATTGTTTGTCTCCTGCAGTGTTTTAAATATCTCTTGCCAGCCAGTGTCAAAAACAGAATTTTTTGTTTGCATTTGCCATAACTGTAAATTTTCCATCCTCCACAAAAGATGTCTGCTGCCAAATTGACTTAAGAAGGCCATCTTAAGGGCACATTATTGTATTCGTGCTGACATATAACATTTGTCCACCAAAATTAAAAATTCCTGAAGAAATAAAGTATCATTTGTAGGTAACATTAAGGCATTGTGAAAGAAAGAAAAGCTCTGTTTTGTGATTTTGATTCTGCCTGTGGATTTATTAAACAAAATGTGCACATACTGATGCAATAATTTGAGGTACTGGTACTGCACATGGTTAGCATCCAAGGCCAGCCTTTCAACATGATCATTTCAAACAGCTTGCTCAAAATTGAAATTATATGGCTAAGTTGGTGCAACAATATAACAAAAAATATCACAGCATAATGTTAAAGTAGGTTTTGCAAGCAGCTGATAAAAAGGCTGCCTGCTGGGTCATATCAAATTTTATATCCGTGTAAGTACCAGGTCAGTAGTTGCTAGACATTTCAGAAACCATATCTTTGCATTTGTTTATAAAAATATGCTGACTCACTTCTATGTCCAACATTCAAAAATTAAATATTTTTATATTTTTAATGAGCTTATTAATAAGATATGCATACCCAGGCAGGCATTAGTGTTCTGAAGATGAATTAATTTAATTATTTTGGACTGCTCTAACACTTCATAAGTTTCAAATGTCTGAATTGTTTCTGTACATCAACTTGCTGAATCACTGTTTATGTGAAGACCAGTAATTGACATGCATTTATTGTAGCTTGAATTTGAGAACAAATCTTTTTGCTGTGTGATTTTATGTTAGTTACATTTTAGTGGCTGACTCTGGCTTCACATTAATCAATAGTGTAACAAATTCCTTAATAAGGCCAAGAGTTACGTGGAAAACTTTGTCTTGCCTTTACTGGAGTTGTTGCTTTGCAGGAAAACTTTAACATTAGCTTGCACCAAGACTAACATAGAGTTAACGTCACCTCTACTGGCAGATTTTTTTGATTGCTAAACTTTTAATTTTTCTTTGAAAATGATGCGGCAAAATTGTTATTTCTCTCTGTGCTAAAATTCTGAATAAAAAAGACAACTGAAGACTTCATTGCTTTAAACTGAAGATTTCATAAAATTGTACATAGCATGTTAACATTTTAAATATATAAGATCATATGTATTCATAAAACTTGATTAATGTTCCATTTGCTTTTGTCTAGGAGCCAAAATACTTTCAAGCTGCCATTATGTAATCAAGTTACAGCCGACTATCCAACTATTGATTGGATCAATCATTGGTTTATTCAAATTTCATTTTGACTGACAGTTTCTCTGCATAGCTAATAGGTCAGTTACAGTATTTCTACAATGATAAGAATAGAGGGCCCACCTTGTAAATATGACCAAAAGATTGAGTGGGTAATCATATTGGATGATGCATTAAAACTTTTATGCAAGTTTGGGATGAGCTTTTTAACAAAAAATATTACTATAAACTCTAACTGCAGCTCAACTGTATCTCTTGATGTTTAGTGATATCTAAAGATGTCTTCCCTCCAAAAGAGGGAGAGGTTATTGGTTTTGTGCTGTGTGCCTGTGTATGCAAGATATGTCATACAATCTATTGAGTCAAACCAGAACAAATTAGATTTTAGGTGACCATGACTGAAAGAATAGGTTCCACAACTGGATTAGGTTCATATGACTGGCCATTTTTTTTTTTCTTCGCATAATAGGGTGATACTTTGTAATAAGTGATGAACGTCAGCTTGCAAGCATGATATCGTCAGTATGGTTTGACTGGAAAGGACCAAATTGTATATGCAGATGACTAGTGGGAATCCCATGATATGTTTGACTTTATTGGTGACCTTGCCCCAGCTTTTATGTTGCAATGATATTCTTTCCTCTGGAGGTAGTTACTGATGGTGTTTGCATAGACTTTGTAAGCAAGATATCTAAAAAATAAACTGAATCAAGTATTTTACCATCTTGAGACAGTCCCAAGACGTGATTTAAGTTGTGGTCACGTCTAAATTTTCAAGGGTATAGGGGAATAAATGATGCTTGTGAAGAAAGCAGCTTGTAAAATCAGTTTAAGGACAAAAACTTGAAAGCAAGATATCTCCAATATTATGAGACCATACTGCTAAATTTGATATGCAGATGCTGTGGTGGGGCACCAAAACCTTATTAGCTTTTGGTGAAATTGAGAAAATATGCCAAGATTACAGGACCACATACTGCATGCTTTTGGTTTTGGCATTTTGGGATGAGTAAGGGAGGTTTACCTAGCATTTAAACAAGATGAGTGTGTGTGTGTGTGTGTATGTGTGTGATTTAGATTTTTAATGTAGCTTTAACAATTTTTCAGTCATATAGCTACAATGCCTGCAGTGTGACAGTTTATGGCAATACCTACCACTGGGGCATCATGCCACAGACATGTAGCATGATGTCCCACCCAGTCACATTACCCTGACACCAGGCTGACCAGTCCTAACACTTAACCTCTTAATGCTGAGCGCCAAGTGAAGCAGCTGCTAGTACCGTTTTTATAAGTCTTTGGTATTACTCTGCTGGGGTTTGAACCTGCAACCTCCTGCATCTGAAGCAGATACTCTAACCTTTAGGCCATTGGAGTGGTCATATAAACAAGATACCTTGGGAATCATGAACAAGCCTGATCTGATTGGATATTTAGATGACTGTTTAAGATCTTGAGTTTCTTTCAGTTGTTTTAAACCTCAGTGTCACAGCTACACCTGTTCCTTGAAGTGCTTTCTCTTATATATCCTTTGGTGAAAGGTTTCACTGTTTCCTTTGGTGACAGATTTTGCTGTATCCTTTGGTGACAGGTTTTGCAATATTCATTGGTGACAGGTTTCACTTTATCATTTGGTGACAGGTTTCACTGTAACTAGTTTTTCTTCCTTTGACACTAGTAGTAGCATCACAAATTATTTCCAAGAGGTCTCGTATTTACAAGTGAATATCCACTCTTTTGCTCCAATATGATGAACTGTTGACCATGAAAATCTCTTCAATATCTGAAACAAAAAATAGATATGATTAGTCCATTGCATGGTAAGAAAATGTAACTTTATTTGCCTTACTAGATTTTTCTCTTTCTTCTTGTAAGCGTAGAAGAAAATACCAGTTGTTTAAATAAATCATGCTTGTTTAAATTTTGATGCATTAAAGAATTATAAAATTATGTTGGGACTGTTCTTAAAGGCTATTGGCATGATTGGTAGCTTAACACTTAATGTAATGTTTATGACATTGTCTTAGTATATACAAAAATGATGATATGAAATATTCAAATCTTTTATAAATCACTTAGATTATAATCCATGGGCCACTTCATGACTTAAAAGTTTTAATGGCTTTAGATTCCTATATATCACAATGATCTCAAAATGTAAGATGAAATTTGACCTGTGACTGCTCTTGGCATAATGCAAAGGTGGTGGTGAAGAGACATGTATTTTGCTTTCAGAACAAATCCCTTCTAATCCCAGATATTCATGTCATTTTAGAACACTGCAGCATTGTGCAATAAATAATTGAGTTATTCATTGCATACAGTAGATAACAGTGTACATTACAGGCTGAAGCTGGGTATTAACAATTCAGTGCCTCCAGCTAAACATATCTGTACATATCAGAATGTTCACTAATTAATATGAATAAAGAATATCTGATATTTGCCTTTTTGGTTAGATGCATTTTTTCTGGTTTTCCAAATTGCAAAAAATTTTAAATAAGTTTTGAGCTTTACAACATGCATTCATGGATGCAAAAGTCATGATAACTATGAAGTTAAAATCTTGTACCATCACAGAAGTGTAATGGAATTTGATGTTGTGCTGGATCAGTCACTGGATGGGAACACCATTTTCACATGTAGATAACATTGTTAAATAAATATTAAGGTCCTAAAATTTCTGGACATATTATTTTCAAAATTTTTAATAATCTTCAATAGTGCATACAATTTCTGGTCACCATGTATGTTTTCTAAGTACAATCAGGACAGGAAAAAATAGTTTGGTTAGAAACTAAAAGTTTGTGTATAGCATTTTTACCCATGCTCAAAAACAGGTTATTAAGTAAGATAATCTGACCTTGAGACTTACCTTAATAAAAACTAATTCCTCGGGTTCTGCCAGCCTTTTTATCTTTCTACTGGCAGAGGGTCAGAGACTGGCAAGTACCTAAGTTGGAAGATTTTCATTTCTCATTGGGATCACTGTATTCTCACTTGATCACCTTATCTGAAAACTGTCTAGTTGTGAACTGGACTGCAGAGAAGGTGAAAACAATATCCCAAAATTAGGAATCAAACTATACTATCTTTTCTGTGTGGAGACCATACAGTTTTGATGAATGAAGACCATTCAGTCTTTTTATCATCATCATTTTTTTTGACTCGTTGGACAAATGCATGAAAATGGGAGTTTAATTCTTACTATTAAGATATCTCTCTTGAAGCACACATCTAACACAACTAAATCTTTGTACACTGTACATTGACCTCAGATGGCATAATGTCGACAATAATAACGGGAAAAACACCAGAACTGAAACCAATATTGATTTGTCAAAGAAAAGACCAAAACGTCATGTCAGTACATGTTTTATTTTTTTGCAAGCAAGGATACAAGGCAAACTAGTGTACATAGCCCATTTCATAATTACCAGCATCAAATGTAATGAACTTGCATCAGAATATAGAGATATTCACTTTTCAGGCAAGATATGTTGAAAAAATTATACTTTTCAATTGCTCTTGCCGATGAGGAAAGTAATTATTGTGTCAGAAAAGTTGGATAAACCCACAGGAAGCTACTGGCAAGCTTTCTCGCATATCCAATTAGTCTGAGCCTGAGACTTGAATGCATGTGGACAGAGGCTGAGATGACAGTGATCAGTAAAGGCATGCGCTTTAGATGACGTGGTCACCTGGGGCTACATTGCAGTTTGCTTAGAGGAAGCTGTCATATGCTGCAGATGTGTGTTATCATAGAGCTGAGATACTGCTCACCATGACAACTCGATTCTCTTCTTTTCACTCCAGGATACCAGTGAGTTTAACAACAACTTTCTTGTCTAGGAGAAAATTGGAATTGCCAGCAATTCTTTCAGAAAGAAAAGAACTTAGGCTATTAGTTAAGAAATTCATTGGAAAGGAAACAGATTTATAGACTTCATTAGTTTCCTTATTTTTTGCTTCAGAAAATATACCTGTAAATTGGATAGAAATTGTTATCCACAAGGATCAGTTCTTGGAACATTACTCTTTCTGCTGTACATGAATGATTTTTACCATATCACATTGAGCTATCCAATGCCAACATATTTGCAGATGACATGACATTATATATGTTGGATCAACAGGCCATAAAATTAGCACTAAATTAAAACAATATTTGGTAAAAATAAATAACTGGTGTGAGCACAGTGGTATGAAGATGAATACAACCAAATCAAAATCCATGATCATATGTAGTTGAGCAAGAGTAAAAGCTGGGGAAAATGATTTCAAAGGAACGATATAAGGAAATGGATATACAACAGTCTGAAAATGAAAAACTCCTTGGCATCATGATAGACAATATTTTATGCTGGAAAGTTCAAGTTAATATTAGGTCATTAAAAATTAACTCACTGTTTTATCTCTTGAACAGAAAAAATTGTATCTCAATCAAGAACAGAGAAAGATATGCTACATAATGCATATATAATGCCACATTTAGAATGTTGTTCTATATGGGGTACAGTGGTAGAGAAGCTCAAGAAAGATTACTGAAATTTCAAAAAAAGAGCAGCTAGAGTTATTCTTGATGCTGATTTAGATACACCATCATCAGATCTTTAAAAAAAAGCCCTAAATCAGCTTCCATTTCAGCAGAGAACTCATGTTTCAAAAGAGTTTACTAGTCTATGAATCCTTGGATGGTTTGGCTCCTGATTATCTTAAATGTAATTTTAAATTTGTTGAAAATGTACCTGTGTATGAACTAGGGGTGAAACGATACATGTGTGCTGTGTATCGATATGATTCATGATACACAGCTTGCGATACAATACATATCGATACACATATGAACATGATGGTCTTTTCATCTTTGGAAGGTAGGTGGTTCCCTTTCATGTATATTGACTTTCTGGTCCTATTTCCAGTATGCAGACTACAGACAGACATATAGTTGTCATATATTTATGTGTAATTCTCACTGATGAGAAGATATCAATACTTTCAAACAGACTAACTGTTGTTGCAGTGAGTCTTGTCCAATGTTTTAGGCCATTTGATGGTGGCTCCATTTAACTCCCTTTGTTTTGTACAACATGAATGATTTGAAAAACATCTTATTACCAATTTCGTTTCTCAGTTACAATTGGAAGACGTTAACAATGTTATCTTCAAAACAGAAGAAATAATGTAATTTCATCGTGCAAAGAAAATATCATCTAGAACAAATTCAGGCATGGGAATAAGGTTGAATGCCAACAAAGTCAATCACATTTTACTTCCTGCAGATGCAAAAGACTGGTGCAGTCACAGGTATGTGAAGACTGTTGCATTGCCAGTACTGTTTGTCATGCAGAGAATAAGCCACATTGATTTCTGATTGGTGTTTATTGTTTAACCTGGACTGGAACAAACAATAACCACAAATGAGAATTCATTGTAACATATTTCACTGTGCAACAGACCTGTAGCGTAGCTTTCAAATCGACCAAAGGAGTCCAGATACAATTCAATGTAGAAACTTTGCATGAAAGTGGTTATTAAATGATGAATAAAGTACTTCATTATATTCATTATGCACTTGGAACATGTTTGGAATATGTGCTGAACATACTTCTGGCTTAAGATAATTAGCATGGATGGGTGTGGGGGGCAGATTACGCACCATGTCAGTTTGTCTTAACTTGTAGGCATCAAATGTTTATTTTCAAATAGTCATTTTTGTTTTTACTAATAAACATGAGCGCCTGTGACTGCAAATGCTGTTTCAGATGGATTATAAATTTACAGAATAACAAGGCAGATAATAATAGTTATTCATGACTGCTGAAGACTAAAATAACAGCCATACGATAAGTATCGTTTTGTATTGATTCTCAGTCTCTTGTATCAGTATGTGTATCGTTTCAGCAAAAGTATCAAATCAGTATACATTTCAGGCAACAAGTTATACTTATCTAAACCAAATTCAGAGTTTTAGAAGAGTTTTGCTTTTCTGGAGCCTAAGTGTGGCATTCCATACTGACTTTTATAAAGTCACCTGACTCGTGCCAAGCTTTTTAAAAAGTTTCTTTGTCAGCGTTTACAGAAACAATCATTTGTTTGATTTTGTTTAATTCAGTACTCCTTAAAACGTTGTTATATCGTGCTTGCCTATAATGTTTTACACATTTGCTAAAACTTTTGTATGAATCCTGTATGTACTCATCCTTGAAACCTTTTTGTGTGTATTATATATATATATATATATATATATATATATATATATATATATATATACACACACACACATATATATATATATATATATATATATGCAAATGTAATTGTAGAAGACCTCATGGAGGATTGGTCAGTTGAACAAATGAGCTTCTTTAAATAAAATCATTATTATTATAATTATTATTATTATTACTGTTATCATTATTATTATCTCATGGAGATCCTTGTGTATAACATATTGTAAATAACCCAGATCACCCATGGAATCAACAACTGGCATATCAGGTGGCCACCTTCATTAATGTGATGTTATATCATACAAAGTGTTCATCACACTGGCATAACCAATAGCAGTGGTGTGTAGAAATGCAAAGACTGTTCAGTGTTATGTAATAATTACTAGGAATTAATTTTTGTAGTTTTCCAAAATAATGACAGTGTTGTATGTTTGTTTATTCTGAAAGTAGTTCAATCATTTCCACTGGAAAAATGTTGTTCATGGATTATAACAACCACAAAATCCATGAAAATTGGTACAACATGAAAAATATTGATATCAAAGCAGCATAAGTAGTTTATTTAATACTGAGGTAAATGTTTGGAGTAAAGTGCCTTGCAGTAGGACATGCTATGTTAATTGAATCCAGTGATAAAATTTGAACCTACACCCTTCTGGTTGTGAGAATGGCATGCTAACCACTGAGCCTCCACTTAATTGTGTTCATTGGACATGAAATTTTTGAAATTTGTCAGAGAATTCAGTGCAACACTTACTGCAAACTGCATATTATAATCTCATTTAATAAACTTCTTATCAAATTGGACACTTGTGTAATATCCATTATCTGCAGTTTGCCAAATCCTTTATTTACAATGTTTGCTATTTCATTTGTTCAACAGGGATTGCACACAACACTTTAAACTATAGTTTGTGTATATACATTATTGTTGTTTGCAGTCCTTATTTTTTGTGTGGAATAGTACAGGTAGTTAATTTGGTCAAAATGTAATGAAACTTGTTTGAACACCTATCATCCACTTAAAATAATTTATTTTTTTTATTTTCCAGTGTTTTAAGGCTTGTCAGTGTTTAATAATAATATGTTTTATTGTTTGATTGTAGTACATGTATCACAGGTTACTAAAGCAAAGATGTTGTATATTGATGACAAAAAAATGTTCATGTACCCATGTTGTATACTGATGACAAAAAATGTACATGTACTCATGTATATTGATGACCAAAAATGTACATGTACCCATGTATATTGATGATAAAAAATGTACATGTACCCATGTTGTATATTGATGACAAAAAATGTACATGTACCCACATTGTATATTGATGACAAAAAATGTACCTGTACCCATGCAATTCATTAAGCCATGTTTCTTTGTAAAAGTATTCAAGATTTTCTGAAAAAAAGTATAAATTAATAAATCACAGTTACATCTGACAGTGAGTGCCTTTGTTATTATGCATTTCATATGTACAAATTGCTTGAAAACCATTATGCATGCTTGTATTTTTGTACATGAAAGAAGCAGAATAACAAGTCTCATGGAATTATTGAATCTTATAATTAAACATAATATAAAAATTGAGTAAAAGTAATGATTATAAATTTTATTACTTAATTAAAGCAACAAAATATGAATCTTCAGAAACATGTTGAGAGGAAAGAATCATGGTATATCCATGAAATAATAGATTATACAGACTAATGGCCCAACCCCGCTTTAAACGAGACTGAAGAACAAAGTTAAAAACAGAGTCACTTTTGTATTTTATTTTAGTAAGTACATTGACTTATTTTATTTCAGGAAGTACATTGATTTATTTTATTTCAGTAAGTTTATTGACCTATTTTATTTCAATAAATACATTGACTTATTTTATTTCAATAAGTACAACTTATTTTATTTCAGTAAGTACAAATACATTGACTTAATATATTTCAATAAATACATTGACTTATTTTATTTCAATAAATATATTGACTTATTTTATTTCAATAAGTACATTGACTTATTTTATTTCAGTAAGTACATTGACTTATTTTATTTCAGTAAATACAAATACATTGACTTATTTTATTTCATTAAGTAAATTGACTTATTTTATTTCAATAAGTACATTGACTTATTTTATTTCAATAAGTACATTGACTTATTTTATTTCAGTAAATACAAATACATTGACTTATTTTATTTCATTAAGTACATTGACTTATTTTATTTCAATAAGTACATTGACTTATTTTATTTCATTAAGTACATTGACTTATTTTATTTCATTAAGTACATTGACTTATTTTATTTCAATAAGTACATTGACTTATTTTATTTCATTAAGTACATTGTCTTATTTTATTTTAATAAGTACATTGACTTATTTTATTTCATTAAGTATATTGACTTATTTCAATAAGTACATTGACTTATTTTATTTCATTAAGTACATTGACTTATTTTATTTCATTAAGTACATTGACTTATTTTATTTCATTAAGTACATTGGCTTATTTTATTTCAATAAGTACATTGACTTATTTTATTTCAATAAGTACATTGACTTATTCTATTTCATTAAGTACATTGACTTATTTTAGTTCAGTAAATACAAATACATTGACTTATTTTATTTCATTAAGTACATTGACTTATTTCAATAAGTACATTGACTTATTTTATTTCATTAAGTGCATTGACTTTTTTTGTTTCAATAAGTACATTGACTTATTTTATTTCATTAAGTACATTGACTTATTTTATTTTAATAAGTACATTGACTTATTTTATTTCATTAAGTACATTGACTTATTTCAATAAGTACATTGACTTATTTTATTTCATTAAGTACATTGACTTATTTTATTTCATTAAGTACATTGACTTATTTTATTTCAATAAGTACATTGACGTATTTTATTTCAATAAGTATATTGACTTATTTTATTTCAATAAGTACATTGAGTTATTTTATTTTAATAAGTACATTGACTTATTTTATTTCAATAAGTACATTGACTTATTATATTTCAATAAGTACATTGACTTATTTTATTTCAATAAGTACATTGAGTTATTTTATTTTAATAAGTACATTGACTTATTTTATTTCAATAAATACATTGACTTATTATATTTCAATAAGTACATTGACTTATTTTATTTCAATAAGTACATTGAGTTATTTTATTTTAATAAGTACATTGACTTATTTTATTTCAATAAGTACATTGACTTATTATATTTCAATAAGTACATTGACTTATTTTATTTCAATAATTTCAGGTTTATGTCTAATATCTTGATGTAATAATCATTTTATCGCACATTGTTAATCTATAAATAACATTGTAACTTGTATCAATGGCTGTTCAAACTTTCAAAAACTGATGGATCTCAAATAATTATCAACTTTATCCATGGAATAAATGCATTTGATAAATGTAATTTGTTACTATTTTAGTTTCCTAATTGCATATATTGAATTAGCTGTTCATGACGTACTTGTACTAAAAGGTTGTATTTTATTACTTCCTCTTGTTGGTCTTGTGCTCTATCCTGCAAAACAATGTAGACAGGACAGATACATAGTGATTCAGGTCCACTTTCTTAATAGAAGTTGATGTTGATTGCTGTTCATCAGCTTATTTTTAAAAAGTTTATGAGTTTTTTTTAATCACAGGAAGTAATACAGTACAATTTTTGTCTAGTCTATTACAATGATAATTTTAGGCATTAAAAAGCCATGTCATTAGAAGCCTGATCATTATTAGACCCCCACTGTGCTTACATTATTGATTGCATGGCCAGTCTTTTTCCTCGACTTGGAAATCCAGATTATAGCCATGCATTGTTTCAGATAATTGAATAGGTTTGCTTTTTGCATCATTTTAAAACAAAAGACAATATATTTAGAGCTGAAATGAAGAGCTGAACATTCAGACTGAAGGATTAGAAAATTGGTATTTTACATTCCTTTGTTGATCTAGTGAGCAGTGACACCTAGCTTCAGGCTCGGTTATCAGAAATGTTATTTTCTATGAGTAAAAAGTGAAAACTATTGACAACACCCACTCTTTTCTCCCAGTCAACATGTGACTAACTTGCATATAGGTTCAAAACGTGGTACCTCGCCCTAGTCTGAGAGCTAATTTTCAGGTGTGTTAAACCACTCATAAAGTTTAGCAGTATAAAGGAGATATTCCAAACATTTCCCTATGTACTTTACAGATCATTTGTTGGCCGCATTTACGTAAAGTTTTTCACCGCTATTTCATGTCCTGTCTACTTTTATCCAGTTTTCAGGGTCTACACTTATGATAATCGTACATTGAATAGATTATTTCAGTTCTTAGTGTTATTGTTTGTCTAGGCTGGAGTGAATTATCAACTGTTATAAGAATCAGAATTGAAAGTGACTTGTTCACTACATAGCATAAAAACAAAATAACAGGGGTCATATCAAGGTCAGTACTTTCAGGAAAGTAATGTAATAGGGAATATGAGCACTATTGGACTAAGTATATTTACAATCCTGTAATTCAGTCTCAGTTGGATTTTTCATACTTTAAAATTGACGATGGACAGATGGATGGATTTACATCACTTCAGTACCATAGTTGCTATGTAGTGTTTAAAACGAAAAGTGAATTTTGAAGAATGTCAAATGAACAAAAATTTAGGAAGATAAACTCTTCCAAACAAAACATTAAAGTACTCGAAGATACAATATAATGTAAACATTAAAGTACTCGAAGATACAATATAATGTAAACATTAAAGTACTCGAAGATACAATATAATGAAAACATTAAAGTAATCGAAGATACAATATAATGTAAACATTAAAGTACTTGAAGATACAATATAATGTAAACATTAAAGTACTCGAAGATGCAATATAAAACAAAAAGATGTTAAAATTGTGTAAAATCTACAACAGATCAAGAATCAGTTACATCATTGACTACATACATGAACTGTTTTAAAATTTTACCACTTGGATCAAATTGCATCAAAAGTTGATTTGTTTGATATTCTTCGTGAGACGATTACTTCTGTCGAATTTACTTTTAGATAGTCTCTGTGTTTAATTGGACAGATAATGAGTTATTTACTTTTATGTATCGACAGTCCATTTTCAGCACAATGCAAAATTTTTTGTCATACTGAGCTTGAACATAAGTACAATAACACAAGCATTCATTTTATTTTAATCTGAATCCCCCAAAAAAGACTTTTAATTTGAAATTTAGATGACTGAATTCACCATTGAATGGTGGGAGGAGAATGTTATCACTAAATACCAAGGTTGACCATAGAAGAAGAAAGGGAAACAATAGCTTTATTAACATTAAAGAATATTGGAATTTGGTCCAAATACATGCCACCAATATTCAAAGAGGAAAAGTCTGATATTACTTCAGCTATCTTGACAGATTAAGCACATTAGAAAGAAATTAAGGTGGAAGAAATTTTCTAGGTTTTTTGTGGTTAAAATTTGGAAGAAAGCAGATAACCAGTCTAAAGTCAAAGTTTGAGATTTATGAGCATTTGGATTAGCTGTAATCAATCATTTCATATGGAAAATATGAGAAGTTTGGTGAAGATAATATATTATTCCCATTTGTTGTACAAGTGTGCTGGCATGCAGTATTTGCTGTAATGTGAACTTGCCTACAACTGACCAAGATCTACCCTTACATAACATGCAGGCAGATGTGGTCTGCACCAGCTGTTGAGTCATAAATTGTTTCTCAGCATGTTACATGAGGAAAGGTCTGGGTCATCACTGTTGACAATTGAATATGTATTGCACACGAGCAGGTATGGTATATGATAAATTGATTTCAAATATTATCAGGAATTTATGGGTGAACTGTTACTGTATTTCTAATATTTGCAGTAAATTCAAAGTTTAAATGTCCTCCTGTGATTGATTTATGTTCCAGGGAATTATGATATCCCTAATCTAAATGAACAAATACTATTGTGGTCAAAATTGTTACTTGTGATGAATTAAATTTGGCCTTGATAGAATTGTATCAGTTGATTGGTTGATAGAATGTTATGCCAGTAATCCTGGAATCTTGGGTTTGATACCTGCCTTGGTAAAGGAACTTAAGCTACCATTTCCCAAGGCATGTTGTAGCCAACAGTATGCTTGAATTGCTGTTAAATCTGTCAAAACAACCAACCAACCAACCACTGTTGTATAATTTCATGGTTTGCATGCATTAGGATTGTGTCATTTTAAATTGCACGAACTTAATTACAGAATTTGAAGATAGGTTTTTGTTTATAGGTAGTTTTTTTAATATAGTATTATCAGTGCGGTCACTCTGCAGTGGAGAAGTTGCCTTGTAAATGAGATGCCCTGTCTGATTAAGAGGGCAGGTTGGTAAAAGTATACTGTTACAGTGTTGGTTTTGTTTGGTGTTTTATGGACAGGATGGTAAAGATATTATAGTGTTGGTTTTGTTTAATGTTTTATGGACAGGATGGTGAAAATATACTATTATAGTGTTGGTTTTGTTTGGTGTTTTATGGACAGGGTGGTAAAAATGTACTATCATAGTGTTGGTTTTGTTTGGTGTTTTATGAACAGGGTGGTAAAAGTATACTATTATAGTGTTGATTTGGTTTGGAAATTTCTGTTGTGTCGAGGCAAATGGAATAAAGTACCTTGCCTGAGAACACAAAAGTTGTAGCTGATCAAGGATGATTTGATGGTGGGAATTGAACCTGCATTCCTCTGGTCAGGAATCCATTGTTTTAACCACTTAGCCACTGCATCTCATCTTTATAGTTTCAGGAAAGGTGGTTTTGCGTATGAGATGGCATCTCAAATGGATTGGGGTGGAGTTGTTTAACCCTTAAGTTACAATGTAAAAGTTTAAAGAAAGTAGCAGGGGGAAACTGGAAAAGTATATTGAGCAACACTGAAGGTCTGGGGGCCATGCCTTGTTTTGGAGGCACTCTGCAGGTGTTGGGGCTATGCCAGTTTTTGTAGGGTATAGGGGCTGAGTGTTTTGCCTGTTGGTGTATTATACAACTTAAGTTGGACTGTCACATTGAGGGAAAAATGTGAAATATCGTTTAAAATTTAAATAGTCATTTTATATAGAATTTTGTAAAAAAAAAAAAAAAATATGCTGATTGACCAGAAGAGCTTATGGGATGATCTGTTGTCTGACATACATCTGTCAGTCTGTTAACATATTTTATGGCCACTCTTTCTGAATTCTAATTGTGTCCAGTAGGTCCTATAATGAAAATGGTACCTTTGACAGTCCATATGGCTGCATGCTGCAGTCTTGAAACTTTCCTTATCACTTCTCCTGAAAGGAAAATCATATTGATATGGGGTTTTCACAAAAAGACTAATTATGATGTCTAGTTCTGAATTAAAATGCTGCTGTCAGGATATCTAACACAGCCATTTCAACATGGGGGTTTAATTAAAAGACTTCTGATGATGTCCAGGGCTGACGAGTGGAGCGGGCAACTGGGGATACACCCCTGGGGCCCGGGCCTGTAAGGGGGCCTGGGCTGCACAACACTTTTAATTTTATAAAAGAAAAATTATGTTTGAACAAGAACTAGTTGAGGCCCGGATATTTCTTACCCCAGGGCTCGTGATTGCTCTCTAAATGGAAAGTTACATTGACATGGAGATGTTTTGCTTCCATGTGGATGGTACACAGGTGTCCAAATGTGCTTGTGTGTGAATTGGATGGAGGCATCCAATAACACTTCCTTAAAAATGAGGTAGTGCAGAGTTGGGCAAAATATGGTCTGGGGGTCTGGTTTTATCCATCAATTTACTTAGTTGAGCATGGCTTTAATAATCACTTCTCCAGACCTCGCTCTGGAGGCAGTTGTTTTGCCTGCACTAGAGGCATCCAAATGTGGTTGATGTAAGAGGATATAGCATGCATGTTGTCTTCCGTATACAACATCCTTAAACACTTGCATTCTGGGAATACAGTTCCTTTAGTTCATAAATGGTGTACTGCATCTTTATTTACTGGCAGACACTGATCTTTTTAGAAGAGCCTACAAGTAAACCGATCGATCGATCATGAGATGTCACTATAAACAGGGTTCTTGTTGCTTTCATGAAGCATGGCTTAAAAGGAAAGGAATATAGAGATTGATTTTGAAAAAGTGACAAGAGCATGAACAAAGATCAATGCTCTCCATGTATAAATCACATTGATGTATTAGTAATGGGGGAGTCTGCATTAACCAGCCATGCAGATGGAAACAAACATTCAGCACTGGTAAAGTCAAATTGGTCTGCTGTTTCAATAACAGGCTATTTTACATAGCCAGAGTCCATTATGAGGAAACTAGCTACTTTTTAGTCAGGTGTTGCTGTGTGTTATTTTATATACAATTTTAATGATGTTGCAATAATGATATGCTCATGTACTATAATGCACATACATCTTGCCACACCAGTTACTGCCACAAATCTGCTCTGGTGGCCTGCTGGTTAGAGCATCCGCTTTGGATGCAGGAAGTTGTAGGTTCGAACCAAAGACATAAAAAATTATACTAGCAGCTGCCTCACTTGGCGCTTAGCACCAAGAGGATAGTGCATGGACTGGTGTCAGGATAATTTGACTGGGTGGGACATGATGCTGCATGTCTGTGGCATGAGGCCTTGTGCTAGACATCACTGTATACTGCCAAACTGCAGACATCATAGCGATATGACTGAATAATTATTAAAACTACATTCAAAATGCAAATCACACACACACATACTGCCAAAAAATTACCAGTCCCATCACATCCATTATTATCTGTTGCTAATTCATGTAGTGTTTTTTTTGTCAATTTATCATGACAATAGGTAACTTAATTAATGGCAAATACAGCTTGGCTTCAGAGTACTGTTATTCTGTGTATTTTACAAATTTTAGAGTCATTTTAGTTTATATCTGGATTGTATGTTGCTTCTTGGGAATTTGGGTCCTGTACTTGAATTGTCCTTGAATTTGTTCCATGTACACCTGAATGAACACTGGGATCATATCCTAATATGTTTTGTGCTGTTTCACCTGTACTGCATCTTTGCTAGCTGTGGTTCTGACATGTTCACCATAATCTACACGTTTGCAGATCAATCACATATTTCAGTGCTTTTTCCTAGAGACAGGTATTAGATGTCATGAGTTGTCTCACTTTGTATGTAATGCCAACTAACCAATAGCATATAAGATCAGTGCACTGTACATGAGCCTAAAATGGTGGAGGCAATTGACTTCAAAGGATACTTTGTAACATTAACATTGAAAGTTTTGACAATTCACAATAGAGAAGACATTACAGGTGTATCGGGGGTAAAGGATATATTTGTACAAACACAGACCACCTGTGGAAAATTGATTATTTGAGTCCATTGCAGATGTGTTCTCCCCTTGTCTTGATCATGCAGGAACATTGTTCAGATTTGAACAGCTTGATTTTGATTGAATGCAGTGGCCTGCTGCTGCATTCAATGAAATTCACAGACCTGAAGCATTTAAATATCAGATCAATCTGCAAAGGTGTAGATAGGGTTAACACATTGGAACCTTGGCTAGTGATAATTTGTAGAACTCTGATAATTTGTTGCACAACACGTTGTAATATTATTTTTATTTAGCCAAAAGTAAAAATGTCCTCACTTCACTATTAGCATGTGCTGACCACTTCTGAACATCATATTTGGTCATGAAAGGAAAGAGAAAACATTTATGGTTTTCTCTGACATAGATTGAACTGTATGTCAAGCAAGTGCTTTTAGTGATGCCAAATTTAAAAAAGCAAGCATCTTCTAGCCCTAGATTGAGTTGCATCAAATGGAAGATGCTAATCATAATTGGATGAATCATATCCGAACTGAATACAGTGATGTCTTATAAAACTTTTAAATTCAACTTTTTTTTAATTCTGGAATTGTAGGTGGAGACCCCTGTACAAATTTATGGCAAATAAATCACAGACTACTGGCTTTTATTGAAATCCCAGACTCAAAATTTATATTGGACAAAAAAATTAAAAAGACTCTATCATGCTTTGATAGTGTTCAGATATTGGATTATTACATCAATTTTTAAATTGCATTTTGATAACACGCCATCATTATGACAGATTTTGCATCATAAGCCTATGTGCATGATGACAGGCCCATCACAGTCTTAAAAATTGAGGCTACTTTTCATTAATAAAAGCTTTACCATTTGCGATTCACCCACACATCACTTTTCAAAATTTTTAAGATTTTTGACTTAGTTTTAAAAAAATTCTATACTTATTGATAAACCGATCCATTTTTAGCAATTTTTAGTTTACTGAAAGGCTGATTGAGCTTATAGCAAGGCTATCTGTCTTATTCATTATTTGCAGTCTGATGTACATCTGTCATCTGTCTACAGTTTCTCGAAAAGAATTGCCCGATTTCAACCAGATTTGGCACAGAATCCTAGGCCTTTCACACTTGCACAATTAATGTTGATACAGCTGCCAATACTAAATACAGATAAACCTTTAATCAATTTTTTCTCCAGACTGCAGAACCTAGTGCTGTAAAGTTTTGAAAGAAAGTATCCTGTAATGAAAACTTTTCAAATTTGTACAAGTGATACCAATTTGCCTTCAAATAAAGTCATTACCAAAATTAGAAAGTCCTGTTCATCAACTGTGAGCAATGCTGTTTTCAACTTCTTATCACAATCCTTAGTCCTGTTTCAACCAAGCTTGACAGACAATATTCTTGTATCTATCTGATTTTCCTATCTCCATAAAATTTGATGACCAGCAAATTTATGAACTGTTGTCTTGAAGACAGGCAATTTGCGCTGTATTTGTTACAATTTCCTAAGGATAACTGATCAAAAGTTGTTGGATACATACTCCAGGTTAAGAAGTTTTGTGAGAGTTTGACCAGATTGGGTGAGTTGTTTTCTATCATGAGAACATTTTCTTGTGCTGCATTGTGTGCCTATGGCTACATTTGGGCTGTAGACCAGGGTGTCATGAAAAATTCTGTACCACAGTATTTCTGAACATCCTGTCTGATACATATCAAGGTATATTGCAATTATATTAAGGACCAAACAGTTCATTGTTTTGGGGTAGGGGCTTGAGACTTTTTTGGTTTAATTTCCATCTGTCTATAGTTGGAAAAAATGTTTTGCTCTGATTTATGACAAAATAAGATGATATGTCAATGATACTATTTGTAAAAAATACAAATTGTCTTGAGATAAAAGAAAAAAAAGAAAATGTTACAGCTCAAAGAAAACGACAGTTAAATTGCCAGTACCTGATAGTAGATGAATTTGCTATGTGTATTTCATTTTTGCACACATTGTAATCTAAAAGCTGTAACTAAATTGGGAAACTCTGAGAGAGGTGCCAACAACTGGACAACATATTTATCAGAGAGGGCCAGTAAACATAAAACACACTCAAAAAACAAGAAAATATTTAATGAGCTTGAGGAATTATGTAAAGTTCAGACAGAAAACAAGTGCGCTCCTGAAGATCGCAGAATAATTCAGTCTTAAAAAGAAATGCATGTACTTAGCATTATTAACTTGTGCATGACTTTTTTTTTTTTAAAATCTGAAATTATTTTGAATGTTGGACTTGGCCCAAATGTTTCACAACATTCCATTTGGCCTTTGCATTGGCAAACTTGTGATTAAATGTTCATAAATGTAACCGTATTTGTAATATTTACCATTAATTTGTGACAAATACAACCATTTTGTGAAAATATGATAATTTGATTTTTTAAACTGTTTGATCATGAATAATGAAAATGTGCTTCTGATATCATTAAAGTTGTAGCAAGATTCCTTGGAAATTTCCATACGGTCCTTACTGAATGAAACTACCAGAGTCCTTGTACAGTGAAAACATACTGTGGTACTTATACCACCAGAAAAAATGTGGTAAACCGATATACTGGTAATACTGTACACCTTGGTTGTTTAGTTAGTGTATCGGACTACAGGTGGTGAATATGTACATATTATGTTCCCCAGATAACAGTACACGTTGCATTATTGGTCCATCTCAAAATTTGAGTAACTCATGAGGTTTAGTAAAAGTGGATACATATGTAATGATACAACAAATGTCTGATTATATGTATCAGTTTCCAGTTTGAATATTTACAAGAAATATTTTTCCTTATTCAAATATTCAAATGTTGATTTCAGCTCTGAATTTGACAGAAATATCCAAGTATGAAGACATTTTAAATTTATACAAAATTATGCTGATCTGCCGTTAAATATGACCACCATACTCAAAACAGAAAAAGTCTTGAAATAATTTTTTCTCCAAAACTGCTGAATTGAATGTGACCAAATTCAACAGAAAGCTTCCATGTTTATATGAATGAATCTTATCCACCATCAAATAAGGCCACTGTTACTAAAAATAGAAAAACCTTTCAATGTTTGTGTGATTTGGATTTTTTAACATAGCTTTAACAATTTTTCATTCATATTGCTACGATGTCTGCAGTGTGACAGTTTATAGTGATCTCTAGCACTGGGGCATCATGGCACATACATGTAGCATGATGTCCCACCCAGTCACATTATCCTGACACCTGTCCTGTCCAGGAGCGTGGTCCACAGATGACATGGAAGATTGAAGCCAGCTCATAAACATATATAAATGTCATATTTGGTTTGAAAATTCACCTGTGAGAAAAATGTATAAGCAGATATAATGAGCATATGACTTTTCAAAACTACTGAATAGAATTTAGCAGAACTTAATATAAAGCATCTCGGCATTGATATATCAAGCATCAATGTTTCAAGTTTATACAAATGATGCAAATCTGCCATCAAATATGATCATCATTACTAAAAAATAGAAAGACCTTTTTCGTGAAAACTGCAGGAAGACTATCAGTAGGGGTGAAACAATACACCTGTGTCGCATATTGATATGATTCTTGATACGCAGCCTGTGATATGATACATATCAATACACATATGAATTTTAAGGTCTTTCCATCTTTGGAAGGTAGGTAGTGCCCTTTCATGTATGTTGACATTCTTGGTTGTATTTCCAGAATGCAGACTACAGACAGACATATAGCTATCATATATATTTATATGCAATTCTCACTGATGAGAAGATATCAACATTACTTTCAAACAGACTACCTATTGGTTGCATTGAATTTTATATTATCCGTTTTAGGCCATTTAATGGTGGATCTATTTAACTCTCTTTGTTTCGTACAACATGAATGATTTGAAAACATATTACCAATTTTTTGTCTCAGTTACATGTGGAAGATATTAATGATATTATCTTCAAAACAGAAGAAATAATGCAAATTCCTTGTGCAAAGAAAATTTCATCTAGAACAAATTTGGGCATTGGGAATAAGGTTGAATACCAATAAATCTATCACATTTTATTTCTTGCAGATGCAAAAGACTGCTGTAGCCACAGGTACATGTACTTGTATTTGTTAGTGAAGAAGGAAAACTACTGACTACACCCAGTACTATTAAAAAAATTTCTTCTAACTTACACAAAGTAATAAACTTGAGCAGTTGAAATCTGCCCCATTGCACATTCTATGCTAATTTCATTTTTTCCATCGGCACCTTCATTCACTGGTCAAATATCTCGGCATAAAAAAGAGAAATTCCAAATTTGTTTCCCATGTACAATTTAAGGAGAGATGATGACAGGATTTTATCTCAAGGGACACCACCTCCTTTATCAAAGAACACAGGAGGGGAGGAATACATGGACAATATTTATCTAAACGTCAATATCTGTGTCTCTTTCTTCCTGCTCCACTTTCTTTTAGCTGTACTGAAATTAACATCTTTGACAGAATATGTCACCTCTAGTTGCATAAGAATTAATCTGTTAATTAATTCTGAGCATACTCTGCTCCTTTTCTTTGTATCAATATTGTTCTGTGCTTCTTTCTGAAGGGGCATATACATAGCTAGCTTTGTCAGCTTGAATATGTTGGGAAACTGATGTTTGTGACTGTTACGTATAATTTTCCAGAGATCACAGATATTATCTTTTGGATACATCAGCTTCAGAATAGGAACTTTTACTAACATAAACTTTCTTTGTTAAATCAGTAGTTTACTGGCTACTATGCCACATTTCTTATCTGTTCCACAATACTGTATAATGGTATTTAGTCCATCAATGCTCGTGCAGACAGAGGTATTAAAATAAATATCTGTACTTAATTGCACTTTTTAACCCTTGTTTTATTCAATTATTTTAACCCTCATATGGATACATGAAAATGGTCTTGCAGCTTATGTTCGGCAGGGCGAATTTGATTAATTTAAAAAAAGAAAATTACATTATACTTTTAAATTGCCTGTATTTTAATTAGGTTCAGTATTCTGACCTTTGTACATTTAATTTTGAATATCACTAAAAGGGTCATGCTGTCTATTGTTTATCCATAACTTTAAAAATTATTTTTATCATCACTATCATCAGCCAGTATTTGCTGAACAAAATTGTAATGAACCATGCCAGAAATCAGATATTTTGGGTTTTCTAGGTAGCCCATGTTTTAAACACCCATTTGTAAAACTTTCTTCATGAATGGTTCAAACTACATCATAATTGTTATTCCTGGGCACATTGTTCTAATCAAATTTAGTTTCACAACTATTCATATTGTGCTTGAAAAACCCAGATGTGGAACAGTTGCAACCTGAAAAACAAATGTCTCAACAAGAATGGTTAAATAAAAATTGTGTACTTTGCCGAGTACATTTTCATATGTGGGACTTTGAACGAATTTGTGGGAGTTTTCGCATGTCACTGTTCTCCAAGCACATGAATTTGTACAAATTTGCATGATTCGTGCAAAGGCACACACTGACAGCATCTCTGCTTAAGTACTTGTCATATCTAACGACTTTCGCATGAAGTCTCTGTTGCTGTGCCAATACTTCCTTCTTGTCACTCAGAGAATAATCTACATTGATTTCTGATTGGTGGTTATTGTTTAACCTAAAGTGGAACAAGCAATAACAACAAATGAGAATTCAATGTAACATTGTATACTTTGCTGAGCACATTTTCATATGTGTGACTTTCATCAGCGAATTTGTGGGAGTTTTTGCATGTCACTGTTCTCCAAGCATGTGAATAAGTACAAATTTTGCACGATTCACACAATGGCACATCCTGACAGCATCTCCACCTAAGTACTTGACATATCTAATGACTTTCCTGCAAAGACTCTGTTGCTCTGCCAATACTTCCTGCTTGTCACTCAGAGAATAAGCTACATTGATTTCTGATTGGTGGTTATTGTTTAACCTAGAGTGGAACAAGCAATAACAATAAATGAGAATTCAGTGTAAGATATTTCAACATGCAACACACCAATGGCATAGTTTTCAAATCGACCAAAGCAGTCAAGATACAATTCAAAGTAGAAACTTCACATGAAAGTGGTTATTAAATGATGAGTAAAACACTTCATTAAACTTGTGGAACACGATTGGAATGTATAGTATATGCTGAACATACTTCTGGGTTAAGATAGGGGGGGGGGTAGATTACAAACCATGTCACTTTGTGTTAACTTGTAGATGGCAAGTGGGTATTCTCAAATAATCTTTTTAGTTTTTTACTAAAATAAATGAGTACCTGTGACTGCAGATGGCTGTTTCAGATGGATTATGATTTTTCAGAATAACAAGGCAACTAATAATTATTCATGACTGCTGAAGCCTAAATTAACATGCATATGGTAAGTATTGTTTTGTATCAATTCTTCATCTCTTATATCAGTATGTGTATTGTTTCAGCAAAAGTGTCACTGGATGGATATACCGATGAATCATTTTACCCGTAAGTTTCAGATAGGTACAAATTATGCCCATCCATAACCAGTAATGACCACAAGTATGAAAAATAGGTTATGTTCTCTGACTTCTTCTCTAAAATGCCCTGAATAGATTTAACCAAACTTGATGAAAAGCATCTTTCATTAAAGCTTTCAGGTTTGTACAAATGATTCGAATCTGCCTTAAGTTATGACCATTTATACTATGAAAAAGATAAATTATAAATATGTTTCTTATGAAAATCACCAAAAACATGGGACAGAATTGGACCAAACTTTACAGAAGCATTCTTGCGTGAAGTTCATTCACATTATTAAAAATGATGCGTGCCTTATATCAAATAAGGCTGATGTTACTAACAGTTAAAGAACATTCTGAAACTTAATTTAAACAAGTGCTTAACAGAATTTTACCAAATTTGATGGAAATTGTCTTAGCTTTAATGCCATTCTGATTTATACAAAGCGTTCCATTCTGCTGTCAAAAATTGATGTTGTTAAAAGTAGGTAAACATTTGCACAACTTAATTTAGATTAAGAAGCTTTTGGAAGAAATACTATATTGAATTCCTTTGAAGTTAATTTGCTCAATTAATTGTTGAAATCTGATAATAATGGTTAGTGGAAATAGAAAGGAAGGCAAATGAAGAGAAACAAAAATACCAAGCCAGCGACCTATGCAGTCCACTGATGTACATAAACATTTGCACTATGAGCAGAGACTGGTTTCAGATTTTGTGCCATTATTGTGGTTTGGCAATCATATAGTTATTGAATTATTTGACCAGCATTATAGGACCTGAGGCGGCTTTCAGGAAGTGTTGGTGGGTCTGTTAATATAAATGGAGTAAATTAACATAGTTAATATCATTTGCTTGATGTTGATATGAATAAGTAGCTTGTGAACATCAATCTTCCTCCTGTCACCAGTTGAACCTTTTGAATGAAATGCATAACCCAGAGTCACAGGAGCTGGTGCAGCAATATACAATAGGGATTTATAGAGTGGGGATGCAGCAATGTACTATGGGACTTTATTATGGTGGGGTTCAGCAGTATACTGAAGGTTTTATAGTGAGGGTACAGTAGTATACTGAATGGCTATAGTGAGGTGCAGCAGTATACTCGGGGGCTTTATAGTGTGGGGATGCAGCATTATACTCTGGGGCTTTATAGTTTGGGGGTGCAGTAGTTTACTATGGGGCTTTATAGTGTTGGGATCAGCATTATACTGAAGGTTTTATAGTGAGGGTACAGTAGTATACTGAAAGACTATAGTGAGGTGCATCAGTATAATCTGGAGATTTATAGTATGGAGATGCAGCAGTGTATTGAAGGTTTTATAGGGAGGATGCAACAATATTATAAAGGGCTTTATAGTTAGAGGTACAGCAGTGTGGATATGCAACAATGTTCTTCAGGTTTTACAGTGAGAGGGTGCAACAGTATATTGAATACTAAAGGTCATTATAGTGAGGGGTGTAGCAGTATACTAAATGCCATTATAGCAAGAGGGTGCAACAGTATGCCAAAGGGCATTGTAATGAGGGGTTGCAACAGTATACTAAATGGCATTATAGTGAGGGAGTTCAACTTTACTAAAGGGCATTTTAGTCAGAAGAACATAACATTATGCTGAAGCTTTTGTATTACAAGGATGCAGCAGTATATTTGGGACTTTGAAGTGAGGGGGAGCTTTGTATTTCCTTTTATCAACATTCAATACTGATCACTGATTAAATTGGAAAAAGTGATCATACTTTGGAAGTAGTCTTGTTTCAGAAGATGATCATCTCATTCACAAAGTAATTGAATGCAAGTGTGAATATTATTGTGATTGCTGTTTGGGACTGAAAATTATTACAGAAGAGTTGTTGGGCAGTGTGAAAATAATTGTGTGGTTGCTGTTTCAGAGTGTGAATATTATTGTGATTTATGTTTGGGAGTGTGAATATTATTGTAGTTGTTGTTTGGTAGTGTGAATAATGTTGCGGTTACTGTTTGAGAGTAAATATTATTGTGGTTGCTGTTGCATGATTGATGTTTTGGAGTGTTGATAGTGTTGTAGTTGCTGTTTGAGACTGAATATTATTGTGGTTGCTGTTTGGTATTATGAATAATGTTGTGGTTGCTGTTTGGTATTATGAATAGTGTTGTGGTTCCTTTTTGGTAGAATGAATAGTGTTGTGGTTGCTGTTTGGTAGAATGAATAGTGTTGTGGTTGCTGTTTGGTATTATGAATAGTGTTGTGGTTGCTGTTTGGTATTATGAATAGTGTTGTGGTTGCTGTTTGGTAGAATGAATAGTGTTGTGGTTGCTGTTTGGTAGAATGAATAGTGTTGTGGTTGCTGTTTGGTAGAATGAATAGTGTTGTGGTTGCTGTTTGGTAGAATGAATAGTGTTGTGGTTGCTGTTTGGTATTATGAATAGTGTTGTGGTTGCTGTTTGGTATTATGAATAGTGTTGTGGTTCCTGTTTGGTAGAATGAAGTGTTGTGGTTGCTGTTTGGTAGAATGAATAGTGTTGTGGTTGCTGCTTGGTATTATGAATAGTGTTGTGGTTCCTTTTTGGTATTAGGAATAGTGTTGTGGTTGCTGTTTGAGAGTGAATATTATTATGGTTGCTGTTTAGGATTGTTGATGGTGTTGTAGTTGCTATTTGAGAGTGAAATGCTTCACCTTATGCAGACAAATAGCATTGAAATTGGTGTTGACAGGTACATTTAGACATTCCTTCATTGCAGAAACAATCTAAACCAGGGAACCGTGTGGAACCCTTTATTTTTTACTCTTATCCATATGTTGTGGCTTGTTTACAGTGCTATTTGCAACAGACCAAATTTGCAAAATTCTGAAACACATTTATTCATCAGCACACAATCTTCCCAGAAAAAGGTTGCAAAAGACACGATATCAAACTGGATACAGACTGTTATGAGGGACTTTAGTATTGATACGTCAGTTTTCAGGCTCACAGTACAAGGGCTCATCTGTTTCTGTGGCCTGACATGCTAAAGGCATACGATTGGGTACAATTTTGAAGGCAGCTGCTTGGGCTGGTGCCTGTATTTTCAGGAATATCTATGATAAGCCTATTATAGACAAGACTGAATTCAGTACACAGGTCTTGTCAGCATCCGGAATTTCATAATGGTCATCTAATGTACGTTGTAACTTTGGTATATCTGGCTTACTACCAACACATAAAAGTTTTCTTCTTTTCCTATTTCTTGTTAATCTATTCCATAAATGGAAGCCTCTCTCCGAAATCTCATGGGATCATGAGGCACTTATGGGGGAAGTGAAATTGATAAATTAAACTAGAGTTACCAGGTCAGAGTTTGATTGTAATTTCATGAACCCCATAAGTGCCTTAGTGAATCACTTCGAATTTTGGAAAGAATGGAGAATGTCCTGTTTCTGTCAGCATTAGACTGTGGTAATAATGGGACAGCCACACTGCTGCAAGGAAGTTCCATCATTAGTTCTCCTGTTGCTGGGTTTGTAAAGTTGCTGACTGCTCTCCAGTACACCTCCAGACTACTGGGTATGTTCACCCTGAGGAGGATATTCTTGACATGGGCTTTAGTTTAATTCCTGAGCTTTATCCTCAATGGGCTCTTTCTCTTTCATCTCAGATCCAAAAATCTGTTGGCAAGTTTCAAATCTGTAATTAAAAATAAGATTGATTAAGACTTAAAAAAACACAAAACAAAAAAAAAGAAAGAATACATTTATACTTTTATGAATAATTTATCCCAGCTTTAAGATGAATTATCTTGTGATATATGTTTAACTGATGTATTTTATATGGGACTTGAACATAATTTATGAGCATAAAATACAGGCAATGCATACCTCTGAAATACACAATGCAAACTCGTGACCTTTGCTACTTGCCTGCACATTTAAACATGGATATTCAAGCACTGCTAATAATTATTAGCAGGCTGTTTCTTAGCACTGGGAGAAAGCACATATATTGGTACTTTGACATGAAAAATAATTTAAAAGCTCTCTTTAATTATTCCTTATAAAACATCTTGAACAATACAGTAACAATTAAACAAGACAGTAAAAGAAAATATAAATATTAGTGTATCTGCTGAAAATATTTTTTATGTTTGGTCTCCATTTTGTATCCACTCTCCCAAAGGTTGGCCAATTTTATGTTTGGTCTCCATTTTGTATCCACTCTCCCAAAGGTTGGCCAATTTTCATCAAAGGCTCAGAAGACATCATCAACCACCTTTGATTCCCTTTTTCACTCAACATCTCAAAAAACATCCTTCATTTGGCCTTAAAAACTCAAATTACAGCAATAAGGCAGTCAGTTAACAGCTTAATGTGTGAATGTTAGCTGTTCCTTAATTCTAATCCTATTAATCTGCCAAGCTGATCGGATCATTGCTTGGTCGTTTCCATGGTGTTGTGAAATAACCTTGGAAGTAGTATTAGAAATACAAATCATTTTGATGTGTTTGGAGATTCACGGAATGCACCACATATGACATCAAAGGCCGAGACTATTCTGATTGTGACTTTCTCTTTCTGCTGCCATAACGTTCCGTATAAATGAAAGTAGTTCAGAATATAGTTTTAAGTGGTGACAAATTACATTCAAAGTTTCTTTCTTGACTTGATAGAAAAGGCCAGGGATGTTCCATTTGTTTGCCACTCCTCATTACACCAGATGTAATGTATCGGTGGAACATTTCCATTCCCCAGTAGATTAGTGTTGGTTGTTTTCTCTAATTTGTTAATAGAATGTGTACTGATACCCTGTTTGGAATTTCTTCTTCATTTTTGTTTTTTTTTTAAAAATCTAATTTTCAAAAGTGTTAAATTTTAATTATAAAATGGTATGGTATGACAACCTTAACACATTTATGTTTTGTCTACCACTGACAGAATCCTATGTGTTCATGTAGCCTGAGACACCTCAGCATAATGGAGGGGGAACAGCATAATGGATGGTGAGGCTTCAAAAACTTCTGCTCTGAACTAAAACCCACATAATGGTTATCTTTTGCTTTCACCCCAACATTTTGATAAAAATAGAGAACATGATATTTATCCATCTTTCTGTCCATCACCTTTCACTCAATAATTTTATAACCATTTGCAATTAAAGGATGAAACTTGGTATAAATGTAAGTCATCACTAGAGCTATGTCACTTACCTGCAAAATTGGGGTTCAGTTTTCATGGCCAGAAGCATAGCTAGTTTTCCATCACTCATTCCCATTTGCTGTATAACTTTAAAAGTGTCTTTTAGAATAAGGGATTAACTGTGTATTAAACTGAATAAATTTATGAATATTCCAATTAGAATACTTTTTCATGCATATTTGAAGAGAAAATTGGGCTTCAGATATTCATTCTTTTTGTAAGAAACTAGCAAGGCAAAATGTAAACTTTGTAACTTTGATTTAGTTTACAATGGAACAACTCCAAACCTGCAAAAATTGTCTGGAATTGAAACCCCTCCCTCACCAACAATGTTATCATAATGTTAAAGTTCTGAATAGATGCATTACTCATAACCTGTTGTCATTCAGGTGTTCTTACAAAGATAGCATGTAATACAGCAAGTTGATAAAGAACATGGCATTGAAAGGGGTACTATCATGGTCAACAAATCCTTTCTGTATCAATCAACCTATCCAAATTTAATTAAACTAACTTGGTCACATATCCATGTGACTTTTAACAAAATGCTTCCCAGAGAATTTGTTTGAGGTCCTCAGGGGCCAGGGGCCAGTTCTTATGTACAAATTTAATGCCGCAATCAGTGACCTAGTATAAAAAAATCATAAAAAATCAAATAAACGAGTGAGGTCAAAAAGGTCCATATTTTTAGATACCTATATTAGAACAAAGCATAAGAATATTATCCACTTGACCAGAGAAGTCAATGGCAGTTCATAACAGAAGTTTATGCACCCCAACCCCAAATTTATACCTGCAATTTTCATGTCCGAAGGTCATTTTTGACACCATGTGATGCTCACAGTGCAAACACAAGGCATTTTCCTAGATGACAATTCTGCAAAACAATGTGTACTAAACAGGCTGATGCAATTGAAAATGTTGTCATCCAAGCTGTTTTTGAGATATTCTACTTGCCCCAAACCCATGTGTTTACGGCTATGGGAGGCTAGCTCTTCTTCATAGCCGACTATTGGTATTTCACTATCAACATACTGCAGAGTAACTATGGAAGGTGTACATGCAAGACATCAATTTCAAGAACAACACAAGCCTGAAACATCTAGTTCACAAATGTATCCATATCCTTAATTAGTAAACAATAATAGCTGAAAATTTTGCACCATAGCCTTAAGTTAAGAAATTTGCCAGGGGCCAATTTACGAAACTGTACCCTGCCACTTTAAGAATTTGGCTGAAAATGGTTTATGTCAAAAGTTGTGTACATATCACATATTTAGACATTATCTAGTACAATGGTATAAGGGAAAACTTTGTGTGCGCAAAACTAAAATTGGTATTACTCTTTTAGAAAAGTGACTACTTTGCAGCAAAAAGCACTGCATTATTTACATTGTGAGTTATGACTGACTGCATTTCTTGAAAGATTTCAAATCGTTTGCAACCTACAATGCTTTTGGTCTTTGTTTACCACCATAGCATCAGGACAGAATCAAAATTCCTCTACAATGTTTCATGAATGTCAAGAAGAGATTTGGAAGTTATAAATTTTAGGAGTGAATGACAGAAATGCTATGTCAGATGTCAGTGACTGAAGTGAAAAGTTTTTATAAACTCTTCTAGCAAACTTAAAGAAATCACACATTTAAGTAAATAATGTGCTTTAGAAGTACTTTTAGACTGATATAAAACAAGCAGTTCCTAACCTTTCATTATCATTCTGGAGATGCTGATAGCAGCATCAATGTTGTGTGGGTGTGTGTTGGGGGGGGGAGGGGGGGTAATCACAACAACAGTCTAGCTAATCTGGAGAGATCAAAGTTGAATCAATTAACATTAGACCATGCTGGAATATTGTTATACTGATGTGTGGGACCCTGTTAAACTTACAAAGTGACATATCAAATAAATTCATTGATACATAGCCACTGAAAACGACCATACATATACAATTACTCAATAAACAGAGAAATCTCTTCTCAGACACCAATTCACTTACAACTGACTTTAATGATTTCTGAAGTGTACAAAATCATAGTAAATAATAAGATAAGGTATAGAACAAATATTTACAGTGGAAAATTCAGTTCAAGTTAAAAAGCATTTCACCTGCTTGGCTTTTAATAAGCACGTACCATAAAACAACTCCTGCCGAAGCTAGATCTGTCCGTCAAAGTCACTCTCTTGTGCACTTAGATCAGAATGAGTAACTGGATGAGATTCAAGCTATTGTTTCTTTTAGAAGTGACTAACCGATTAATCCTAATCTTTTACCATGCAAACATTCAGTGAAAACACAAGAATTTCAGAGGAGAAACTGTATGTGTATTGTCAAATGCATGAAACTGCCACTTAATATTAAGCTTTTCCCCCTTTGTTAAGTGAACCTAGAAATTTCAAGATATATACAAAACACTGAAACATTTCCAATTATCACCCATGTGTGAGATATGAATCTCTTATGTCAACTTCACAGTGTGGTCATGAAGGTAGAAACTATGTCGGTGTGCTAGAACTTTCATTCTTCTCACCAAAATATAGCAAGCAATATGCCATATGCATCACTATTTCTAAGACCATTCCACTGGTGACATTCAACATTCACAACAGTAAGTTTATGTATGATTCCTCTGAAGTCTATCTGCTTCTCTGGAGTTAAATTACTTTTAAGAATGCATGTTGACATGCTACACAATTGTTTCTGTGTGTCTGTCTTAAAAGGTGAATAATATTCATAAAAATAGGGATGCAAACCTTGACAACTATAGAAAGAGCAAGACAATACATTATAGTCACCATTTTGTTCCCATATTTAGTAAGTTAAGTCCAAAATATGCTACTTTGTCACGATGCAAACAGTTCTCACATTGAGGTACAAAAGACAGTTACCTCCCTCTCCAATGAGCATTACATACAACACTAAGTGATATATGGAAAAGGAAGGAAATATAATGAAGCTAATGCATAAAATTATTTAAATACACACAAAGAAACATAAAAGTATAATAGATGTGGCTGACTGCATCATAAAAAAATTATCAGTTTTCCTTAAGGGGGCAGGGGCCAGTTTTTATGTACAAATTTAATGCTGCAATCAGTGACATAGTATAAAAATCATAAAAAATCAATTACACAAGTGAGGTCAAAAAGGTCCGTATTTTTAGATACCTATATCAAAACAAAGCATAATAATATTATCCACTTGACCAGAGAAGTCAATGGCAGTTCATAGCAGAAGAAGCTTATGCACCCCAACCCCAAATTTATATCTGCAATTTTCATGTCCGAAGGTCATTTTTGACACCATGTGATGCTCACAGTACAAACACAAGGCCTTTTCCTAGATGACAATTCTGCAAAACAATGTGTACTAAACAGGCTGATGCAATTGAAAATAGTTGTCATCCAAGCCGTTTTGAGATATTCTACTTGCCCCAAACCCATGTGTTTACGGCTATGGGAGGCTAGCTCTTCTTCCTAGCCAACTATTGGTATTTCACTATCAACATACTGCAGAGTAACTATGGAAGGTGTACATGCCTGACATCAATTTCAAGAACAACACAAGCCTGAAACATCTAGTTCACAAATATATCCATATCTTTAATTAGTAAACAATAAAAGCTGAAAAAGTCACACCATAGCCTTAAGTTAAGAAATTTGCCAGGGGCCAATTTACGAAACTGTACCCTGCCACCTTAAGAATTTGACTGAAAATGGTTTATGTCAAAAATTGTGTACATATCACATATTTAGACATTATCTAGTACAATGGTATAAAGGAAAACTCTTGTGCACAAAACTAAAAATGGTATTAGCCTTTTAGAAATGTGACTACTTTGCGGCAAAAAGCACTTGCATTATTTACATTGTGACTTATGACTGACTGCATTTCTTGAAAGATTTCAAATCGTTTGCAACCTACAATGCTTTTGGTCTTTGTTTACCACAACAGCATCAGGACAGAATAAAAATTCCTCTACAATGTTTCATGAATGTCAAGAACAGATTTGGAAGTTATAAATTTTAGGAGTGAATGACAGAAATGCTATGTCAGATGTCAGTGACTGAAGTGAAAAGTTTCTATAAACTCTTCTAGCAAACTTAAAGAAATCACACATTTAAGTAAATAATGTGCTTTAGAAGTACTTTTAGACTGATATAAAACAAGCAGTTCCTAACCTTTCATTATCATTCTGGAGATGCTGATAGCAGCATCAATGTTGTGTGGGTGTGTGTTGGGGGGGGGGGGGGTAATCACAACAACAGTCTAGCTAATCTGGAGAGATCAAAGTTGAATCAATTAACATTAGACCATGCTGGAATATTGTTATACTGATGTGTGGGACCCTGTTAAACTTACAAAGTGACATATCAAATAAATTCATTGATACATAGCCACTGAAAACGACCATACATATACAATTACTCAATAAACAGAGAAATCTCTTCTCAGACACCAATTCACTTACAACTGACTTTAATGATTTCTGAAGTGTACAAAATCATAGTAAATAATAAGATAAGGTATAGAACAAATATTTACAGTGGAAAATTCAGTTCAAGTTAAAAAGCATTTCACCTGCTTGGCTTTTAATAAGCACGTACCATAAAACAACTCCTGCCGAAGCTAGATCTGTCCGTCAAAGTCACTCTCTTGTGCACTTAGATCAGAATGAGTAACTGGATGAGATTCAAGCTATTGTTTCTTTCAGCATGACTAACCGATTAATCCTAATCTTTTACCATGCAAACATTCAGTGAAAACACAAGAATTTCAGAGGAGAAACTGTATGTGTATTGTCAAATGCATGAAACTGCCACTTAATATTAAGCTTTTCCCCCTTTGTTAAGTGAACCTAGAAATTTCAAGATATATACAAAACACTGAAACATTTCCAATTATCACCCATGTGTGAGATATGAATCTCTTATGTCAACTTCACAGTGTGGTCATGAAGGTAGAAACTATGTCGGTGTGCTAGAACTTTCATTCTTCTCACCAAAATATAGCAAGCAATATGCCATATGCATCACTATTTCTAAGACCATTCCACTGGTGACATTCAACATTCACAACAGTAAGTTTATGTATGATTCCTCTGAAGTCTATCTGCTTCTCTGGAGTTAAATTACTTTTAAGAATGCATGTTGACATGCTACACAATTGTTTCTGTGTGTCTGTCTTAAAAGGTGAATAATATTCATAAAAATAGGGATGCAAACCTTGACAACTATAGAAAGAGCAAGACAATACATTATAGTCACCATTTTGTTCCCATATTTAGTAAGTTAAGTCCAAAATATGCTACTTTGTCACGATGTAAACAGTTCTCACATTGAGGTACAAAAGACAGTTACCTCCCTCTCCAATGAGCATTACATACAACACTAAGTGATATATGGAAAAAGGAAGGAAATATAATGAAGCTAATGCATAAAATTATTTAAATACACACAAAGAAACATAAAAGTATAATAGATGTGGCTGACTGCACCCTAAAAAAATTATCAGTTTTCCTTAAGGGGGCAGGGGCCAGTTTTTATGTACAAATTTAATGCTGCAATCAGTGACATAGTATAAAAAATCATAAAAAATCAAATACACAAGTGAGGTCAAAAAGGTCCGTATTTTTAGATACCTATATCAAAACAAAGCATAATAATATTATCCACTTGACCAGAGAAGTCAATGGCAGTTCATAGCAGAAGAAGTTTATGCACCCCAACCCCAAATTTATACCTGCAATTTTCATGTCCGAAGGTCATTTTTGACACCATGTGATGCTCACAGTGCAAACACAAGGCCTTTTCCTAGATGACAATTCTGCAAAACAATGTGTACTAAACAGGCTGATGCAATTGAAAATAGTTGTCATCCAAGCCGTTTTGAGATATTCTACTTGCCCCAAACCCATGTGTTTACGGCTATGGGAGGCTAGCTCTTCTTCCTAGCCAACTATTGGTATTTCACTATCAACATACTGCAGAGTAACTATGGAAGGTGTACATGCCTGACATCAATTTCAAGAACAACACAAGCCTGAAACATCTAGTTCACAAATATATCCATATCTTTAATTAGTAAACAATAAAAGCTGAAAAAGTCACACCATAGCCTTAAGTTAAGAAATTTGCCAGGGGCCAATTTACGAAACTGTACCCTGCCACCTTAAGAATTTGACTGAAAATGGTTTATGTCAAAAATTGTGTACATATCACATATTTAGACATTATCTAGTACAATGGTATAAAGGAAAACTCTTGTGCACAAAACTAAAAATGCTATTAGTCTTTTAGAAAAGTGACTACTTTGCGGCAAAAAGCACTTGCATTATTTACATTGTGACTTATGACTGACTGCATTTCTTGAAAGATTTCAAATCGTTTGCAACCTACAATGCTTTTGGTCTTTGTTTACCACAACAGCATCAGGACAGAATAAAAATTCCTCTACAATATTTCATGAATGTCAAGAACAGATTTGGAAGTTATAAATTTTAGGAGTGAATGACAGAAATGCTATGTCAGATGTCAGTGACTGAAGTGAAAAGTTTCTATAAACTCTTCTAGCAAACTTAAAGAAATCACACATTTAAGTAAATAATGTGCTTTAGAAGTACTTTTAGACTGATATAAAACAAGCAGTTCCTAACCTTTCATTATCATTCTGGAGATGCTGATAGCAGCATCAATGTTGTGTGGGTGTGTGTTGGGGGGAGGGGGGGTAATCACAACAACAGTCTAGCTAATCTGGAGAGATCAAAGTTTAATCAATTAACATTAGACCATGCTGGAATATTGTTATACTGATGTGTGGGACCCTGTTAAACTTACAAAGTGACATATCAAATAAATTCATTGATACATAGCCACTGAAAACGACCATACATATACAATTACTCAATAAACAGAGAAATCTCTTCTCAGACACCAATTCACTTACAACTGACTTTAATGATTTCTGAAGTGTACAAAATCATAGTAAATAATAAGATAAGGTATAGAACAAATATTTACAGTGGAAAATTCAGTTCAAGTTAAAAAGCATTTCACCTGCTTGGCTTTTAATAAGCACGTACCATAAAACAACTCCTGCCGAAGCTAGATCTGTCCGTCAAAGTCACTCTCTTGTGCACTTAGATCAGAATGAGTAACTGGATGAGATTCAAGCTATTGTTTCTTTCAGCATGACTAACCGATTAATCCTAATCTTTTACCATGCAAACATTCAGTGAAAACACAAGAATTTCAGAGGAGAAACTGTATGTGTATTGTCAAATGCATGAAACTGCCACTTAATATTAAGCTTTTCCCCCTTTGTTAAGTGAACCTAGAAATTTCAAGATATATACAAAACACTGAAACATTTCCAATTATCACCCATGTGTGAGATATGAATCTCTTATGTCAACTTCACAGTGTGGTCATGAAGGTAGAAACTATGTCGGTGTGCTAGAACTTTCATTCTTCTCACCAAAATATAGCAAGCAATATGCCATATGCATCACTATTTCTAAGACCATTCCACTGGTGACATTCAACATTCACAACAGTAAGTTTATGTATGATTCCTCTGAAGTCTATCTGCTTCTCTGGAGTTAAATTACTTTTAAGAATGCATGTTGACATGCTACACAATTGTTTCTGTGTGTCTGTCTTAAAAGGTGAATAATATTCATAAAAATAGGGATGCAAACCTTGACAACTATAGAAAGAGCAAGACAATACATTATAGTCACCATTTTGTTCCCATATTTAGTAAGTTAAGTCCAAAATATGCTACTTTGTCACGATGTAAACAGTTCTCACATTGAGGTACAAAAGACAGTTACCTCCCTCTCCAATGAGCATTACATACAACACTAAGTGATATATGGAAAAAGGAAGGAAATATAATGAAGCTAATGCATAAAATTATTTAAATACACACAAAGAAACATAAAAGTATAATAGATGTGGCTGACTGCACCATAAAAAAATTATCAGTTTTCCTTAAGGGGGCAGGGGCCAGTTTTTATGTACAAATTTAATGCTGCAATCAGTGACATAGTATAAAAAATCATAAAAAATCAAATACACAAGTGAGGTCAAAAAGGTCCGTATTTTTAGATACCTATATCAAAACAAAGCATAATAATATTATCCACTTGACCAGAGAAGTCAATGGCAGTTCATAGCAGAAGAAGTTTATGCACCCCAACCCCAAATTTATATCTGCAATTTTCATGTCCGAAGGTCATTTTTGACACCATGTGATGCTCACAGTGCAAACACAAGGCCTTTTCCTAGATGACAATTCTGCAAAACAATGTGTACTAAACAGGCTGATGCAATTGAAAATAGTTGTCATCCAAGCCGTTTTGAGATATTCTACTTGCCCCAAACCCATGTGTTTACGGCTATGGGAGGCTAGCTCTTCTTCCTAGCCAACTATTGGTATTTCACTATCAACATACTGCAGAGTAACTATGGAAGGTGTACATGCCTGACATCAATTTCAAGAACAACACAAGCCTGAAACATCTAGTTCACAAATATATCCATATCTTTAATTAGTAAACAATAAAAGCTGAAAAAGTCACACCATAGCCTTAAGTTAAGAAATTTGCCCTGCCACCTTAAGAATTTGACTGAAAATGGTTTATGTCAAAAATTGTGTACATATCACATATTTAGACATTATCTAGTACAATGGTATAAAGGAAAACTCTTGTGCACAAAACTAAAAATGGTATTAGTCTTTTAGAAAAGTGACTACTTTGCGGCAAAAAGCACTTGCATTATTTACATTGTGACTTATGACTGACTGCATTTCTTGAAAGATTTCAAATCGTTTGCAACCTACAATGCTTTTGGTCTTTGTTTACCACAATAGCATCAGGACAGAATAAAAATTCCTCTACAATGTTTCATGAATGTCAAGAACAGATTTGGAAGTTATAAATTTTAGGAGTGAATGACAGAAATGCTATGTCAGATGTCAGTGACTGAAGTGAAAAGTTTCTATAAACTCTTCTAGCAAACTTAAAGAAATCACACATTTAAGTAAATAATGTGCTTTAGAAGTACTTTTAGACTGATATAAAACAAGCAGTTCCTAACCTTTCATTATCATTCTGGAGATGCTGATAGCAGCATCAATGTTGTGTGGGTGTGTGTTGGGGGGAGGGGGGTAATCACAACAACAGTCTAGCTAATCTGGAGAGATCAAAGTTGAATCAATTAACATTAGACCATGCTGGAATACTGTTATACTGATGTGTGGGACCCTGTTAAACTTACAAAGGGACATATCAAATAAATTCATTGATACATAGCCACTGAAACTGACCATACATATACAATTACTCAATAAAATTTAACAGAGAAATTTCTTCTCAGACACCAATTCACTTGCAACTGACTTTAATGATTTCTGAAGTTTACAAAATCATAGCAAATACTAAGATAAGGTATAGAACAAATATTTACAGTGGAAAATTCAGTTCAAGTTAAAAACCATTTCACCTGCTTGGCTTTTAATAAACACGTACCATAAAACAACTCCTGCGGAAGCTAGATCTGTCCGTCAAAGTCACTCTCTTGTGCACTTAGATCAGAATGAGTATCTGGATGAGATTCAAGCTATTGTTTCTTTCAGCATGACTAACCGATTAATCCTAATCTTTTACCATGCAAACTGAGACCTGCAAAAAGAAAAGAAACAAGTGATATTGATGTAGTTTTAACATTCAGTGAAAACACAAGAATTTCAGAGGAGAAACTGTATGTGTATTGTCAAATGCATGAAACTGCCACTTAATTTTAAGCTTTTCCCCCTTTGTTAACTGAACCTAGAAATTTCAAGATATATACAAAACACTGAAACATTTCCTATTATCACCCATGTGTGAGATATGAATCTCTTATGTCAACTTCACAGTGTGGTCATGAAGGTAGAAACTATGTCGGTGTGCTAGAACTTTCATTCTTCTCACCAAAATATAGCAAGCAATATGCCATATGCATCACTATTTCTAAGACCATTCCACTGGTGACATTCAACATTCACAACAGTAAGTTTATGTATGATTCCTCTGAAGTCTATCTGCTTCTCTGGAGTTAAATTACTTTTAAGAATGCATGTTGACATGCTACACAATTGTTTCTGTGTGTCTGTCTTAAAAGGTGAATAATATTCATAAAAATAGGGATGCAAACCTTGACAACTATAGAAAGAGCAAGACAATACATTATAGTCACCATTTTGTTCCCATATTTAGTAAGTTAAGTCCAAAATATGCTACTTTGTCACGATGTAAACAGTTCTCACATTGAGGTACAAAAGACAGTTACCTCCCTCTCCAATGAGCATTACATACAACACTAAGTGATATATGGAAAAAGGAAGGAAATATAATGAAACTAATGCATAAAATTATTTAAATACACACAAAGAAACATAAAAGTATAATAGATGTGGCTGACTGCACCCTAAAAAAATTATCAGTTTTCCTTAAGGGGGCAGGGGCCAGTTTTTATGTACAAATTTAATGCTGCAATCAGTGACATAGTATAAAAAATCATAAAAAATCAAATACACAAGTGAATTCAAAAAGGTCCGTATTTCTAGATACCTATATCAAAACAAAGCATAATAGTATTATCCACTTGACCAGAGAAGTCAATAGCAGTTCATAGCAGAAGAAGTTTATGCACCCCAACCCCAAATTTATACCTGCAATTTTCATGTCCGAAGGTCATTTTTGACACCATGTGATGCTCACAGTGCAAACACAGGGCCTTTTCCTAGATGACAATTCTGCAAAACAATGTGTACTAAACAGGCTGATGCAATTGAAAATGTTGTCATCCAAGCCGTTTTTGAGATATTCTACTTGCCCCAAACCCATGTGTTTACGGCTATGGGAGGCTAGCTCTTCTTCCTAGCCAACTATTGGTATTTCACTATCAACATACTGCAGAGTAACTATGGAAGGTGTACATGCCTGACATCAATTTTAAGAACAACACAAGCCTGAAACATCTAGTTCACAAATATATCCATATCTTTAATTAGTAAACAATAAAAGCTGAAAAAGTCACACCATAGCCTTAAGTTAAGAAATTTGCCAGGGGCCAATTTACGAAACTGTGCCCTGCCACCTTAAGAATTTGACTGAAAATGGTTTATGTCAAAAATTGTGTA